>CM039679.1:13747926-13937755 GCA_022537955.1 Schmidtea mediterranea
CTCCGTTTCACATGTGAATTCAATGTTCATCCACATACCGTTTATAAACAACACAATGGGTTTCGGCACCAATTTTCTTTCCTAAACTAGCCAAATATATTGATTGGATCGATGGTACTAAAGTGGGACTCATTTGTTGATCGCATTAACGGTTTCAATAATTCATCGAATAACTTTGCTATTTTATACTGAACAGTACCAACCATCGATAAACTGGTTTCATGGATCTTTGTACAATGTAGTTCTGAATGAGGCTTCGTTGTAATTCAATAATTATTATTATTAATAATAATATTTTATTTTTAATAATAATAACAATAATAGTATAATAATAATAATATTAATAATAATAATAATAATAAATAATAATAATAATTATAATATTAATAATAATAATAATAATAATAATAAATATAATAATAATAATAATAATAATAATAATATTAATAATAATAATAATAAATAATAATTATAATAATAATAATAATAAATAATAATAATAATAATAATAATAATTATAATATTAATAATAATAATAATAATAATAATAATAATATTAATAATAATAATAATATTAATAATAATAATAAATATAATAATAATATTAATAATAATAATAAATATAATAAAAATAATAATATTAATAATTATAATAATAATAAATATAATAAAAATAATAATATTACTATTAATAATAATAATATTAATAATAAATATAATAATAAATATAATAAAAATAATAATATTAATATTAATAATAATAATAAATATAATAAAAATAATAATAATAATAATTATAATAATAATAAATATAATAAAAATAATAATAATATTAATAATAATAATAAATATAATAAAAATAATAATATTACTATTAATAATAATAATATTAATAATAATATAATAATAAATATAATAAAAATAATAATATTAATATTAATAATAATAATAAATATAATAAATAATAATAATATTAATATTAATAATAATAATAAATATAATAAAATTAATATTAATAATAATAATAAATATAATAATAATCATAATAATATTAATTCAATTCAGCCAATTAAGAACTGAACTGGAAAGCGAATATAAAGCACTTATCAATAAAAAAAGAATACGCCAATTGCAAGAAAGGCCCCATGCGTTTGATTTGAGATCTGCAAAAGGCGTCCAAAGATACTCTTTACAATTAGATGAGTCGCAGAGCATAATTCTAGCAAAAGAAGAATCAGATCCAAATTCTAAAGTAAATAAATGTAAGTTGGAATTTTTATTATTTCTGTTAAAATATCTCAATTTTAGGGCCAATTTCTAACATTAAACAAGTTCTAATTGACAAAGCGTGTTCTCATTATAACCAGCGAAAGGAAAACGTACGATTTACATTTCAATAATCAATGATCTAAATCTGTTATTAAAATATGTAAAAATATTAATTTACTAAACAATATGATAAAATAGACAATGTAGTAACAATATAGAACTTTCAATCATGTCATGGTCAGTAAAGCTTTAGATCTTGTATTTCTCGATACTTTACAAGAGAAAATTTCAAAAATGTCAAAGATTCTTTTCCTAGACAAGTTTTACTCTTTGAAAAATGTAAATTTTTCTGTAGAAAAATCTAGAAAAGATATGAAAAGAATGTGGTCGACAATTGTATAGACAGCGTCGTTCTCTTGGTTTTTACTGAAATAAATTTTTGAAAATCTCAAGTCCCCGCGCTATAGCGCCATAAAACAAAAAAGTAGAATTTTAGTAAAAAATCAATATTTGCACTTTTAAATCAATAAAAAAATTGAAAATCAATAACCTCATTTATGAGTTTTTGCTAGGGAGTATTGGTGCTAACCAGTGCGCGGTAACTAATGGTGGCGTAAAGGGCTCACGTCTACCTACTTAAACAATAAAGCGTTTGCAATCAGGATTTCCTCTACAATTTGCGGTCTCGGGTTTCCTGAAAACTGATCAATTTGAACTAGTAGCTTTCGTGTAATTTAATAATTTGTTAAATGATTTGAAATTTGGAATGTTCCAAGAGAGGAATAATTATAGAAATAAATGTTTGATGAATAAAAAGAATTCACTGAAAGTTTTTATCAAAAATAAAATAAATGCCATTTTTTCCATTTATGGAACTAGATTTTTACAGTTTATTGAGTCTTCATGTACCTGAATCGAGACACGCGAGTCGTTGGAATGGCGGGAACCTAAAGAATGAAAAGTTTGGAAGGTCCGTTCTGGAATATCATACAATCGAGCTCATGTTTTCGTTCTTTGTCAAATGAAATAAATGTTTATAAAGCTTCAGGAAAACCAATGGAAAATTTAGAAATGTTGAAAAATCCACTATTTAGTAATAAATTAACATTAACGCAAAATGAGAATAAATCTGACCAATCAGTAGACAGTTTGTGTGTATTAAATAGTTATTTCAATAAATGTAAAAATATGTCATTGGAAATATATTTATAAATCATATCTCCCACCTGGACCAATAAACGGCTCCCCGTAAATGTAGGTCAAGTCAAAAAAATTTGTAGGTCATCATTAAAAAGAAGTTTTATAATTATGGAAATGGGTTGTAAAACTTTTTAATGCTGGTTACCATGGTAATTAATTGATTTACAAGATTATTAAATGTAGGTCATGCCTATTTATAAATACCTTCAAAATATTCCATACAAACAACACTCTCAAATCAAATTTAATTCCTTAATCATCAATATCACTCGTTTAATTTCAATATAGAGACATTCATATAATAGAAATAAATTCTTATAAATCAATGTTCCTCAAGCTTTTTTAACAATCGCCCCATTAAGACACAATTTGAGACACAGGTTTTTATTTTAGTGAAATTTAAAATATAAAGTAAATGAAATTACCAATCTACCATCGCCCTCTTAACATACGTCAACGCCCCCCGATTTTTCTGGGCCCTATAATGCCCTCCATAGGTCTCAAACGCCCACAAAGGAGCGTTATCGCCCACTTTGAGAAAGACTGCTATAAATGTAAATGTATTTTCCACTTTATATTGTAGAAAATAAATTTTGCTTGGCTAAATATTTGGCAGTATATTGCATATTTTGCTTAAACAAGGCATCATTTTAAAAATAATTTATAACTCTATTTGAATGTGTATGAGCATTGTCGATGATGGTCAAGCGGAATATGGAAGAGTCATTACGGGTTTATTATGGATGGATTCTATTTTTTATGAGAACAAAAATAAAAATTATTGTGTACGTTAATAATAGCGATAATCAAAACCGCGACCACAAAATAGCGAGAGTTATATAAACAGTGATTTATTATATAAATTGAAAACAGCGGCTAGGAAATGTTTAATATTAAACTTGAAGACTCAAGGTATGCCTAATTCTATGCAGATAATCAATATTGGTCGATTATGGTAATCGATGGCAATATTTTTGATTCTTTCTGCAGTTTCCTTGTAGATTCTTCAAGATGGATTTTGTCGTTGGCCTGCGACGTACTGTTCGATCTTCATCTCGTTAATATTCTGTTCCGTCTTTAGTGTATCGATGAATCCTCGATGCCATCCTTCTACTGAGTTGTTGTTTCTAGGTAGATCGTGTACATGAGCGAATAATGGAGCACTTCATCCACCTCTTCTTGCCGGTCTGCCGATTCAGTTGTCTAACACCTATGTATACACCTTTTAATTATTGCTTAAATATCTGCTCACAAGTGTTTATTGTCGCTATTTTTGTGATCGCTGTTTTGTAATCACTATTATTTACGTAAATTAAAATAATAATTGCAAATATTGGGCCGGTTTTTCAGTTCTTGAACATAATAAAGGGAAAAGTTCAAAACCTCACAGTATAAACTGCTCGAATTCTTACGCTTCACCCGACTGTAAAGTAAGTCATCTACAAAATGCCAACACGTAAATCATTAAAAATGATTCAAACATCCAAACTATTTTCATAGCCTGGCTAGAGTTTAAATATATGGCTAAGCCACATTCATTAACTTGCGTTAATGATTAATAATATTGCCTCATTGCGAGGATGGCACAAAATATCATGATTTTTAGACGAGATTCAGACTTAGAGGTGTTCGGTCTTAATCTCTCGGATGGTAGCTTTGTGCCACTGACCTTTCGATCAAGCACATTTACCAGTGATCCGAATCTGCGGTTCCTATCATACTTATCTTAATATGATTTTGTAATGGACTTTTCAATTTTGGTTTATGCTACACTAAGGGAGAGTGGGGTCAAATTTATTTTCACTAAAAAATAGGGGTCGCCACATAAAAACTTTGGCCACAGTTGTTCTAGACAATTTTCAGAATTATAAAATCTATTTTTTCGTGAGTTACACAAAATTTTGACTTGACCTACTTTTGACGAGTGTATGTATGTGTTACTAGTCCAGATGGGAGATATTCATCTATTGATATTGATTCGATTTTATCTTCCTAAATATTTTTCACCTTAGTTTTTTTTTGTTCAACTAAAAATTTCATTGTTATTTCGAGAATTTCAAAAGTAAATCTCGAATCTCGAGAAATAAATGATTACTATTTTGGAATTCTGCTCGGGAAATTTCAAATATTAATGTTGAGGATGCTTTTTAGCTACAATGGAGTGATTATGGCCGACTTTGGAAAAGGGGGAAACAATCAATCGGGGATATCATTGACAGCTCATTGAGATTGATATTTACATGTAATATGGTAACTAGGATGTACAATCCCGGGATCTAACTAATGGGATTACTTCATTTTACACAATGATATAGTCTTTTTAAAGTCTGTGAAAAAATACCTTATTTTGTCATTCTTGCTTAGATAAACATAAAAATCATCGATAAAGCAAAACTTTATAATTATAAATTTCCATGATGTATATACCCATTTCTTAAACAAACAACAAAAACCCATTTGAATATTCACACTTTGTTTGAATGAGCATTCAGTTTGTCTTGCAACGCTATCGAATTTTACTTTATAAAGATGGTCTTCCGTACAAATTTTTCATCACTTCTAAAGATAATCGTACTGGATTAGCAGCAAGAGTATTCGATGTTCTATTCTCAGCTGTGACAATTCGACAAATGTGATAGACTTCCATTGGTAACCTTGACTTAAAAACCTCAAGGACTTTCTCTCTGGTTTCAGCACTGCATTGCACCGGTGCACACCAGTCGGGTTGCTCAATAGTAAATTAGAGCGACTGGATTTTTGAGGTCTTTCTTCATCCACCACATAACCCGAATTCGGACTCCTCTGATTATTACCTGTTTATTTGATTTAAAAAGGCTCAAAGTAATCATTTTACAAGAGGTCGTCAAGGACATTTTTCAAGATTTTGCAACCTCATTTTCCCAGTTTGAATTTGAGACTCTAAATGTATCCTGGAAGAAATGTTTAGATTGCAATGGTAATAGGTTTGAGAAGTAGAGATGTTTTACTAATAAAATAAGTTGTTGCCTGTTAGTTTATTTGTTTAACTGGGGTAGACCGGAAACATTTTGTGTGTATCATAAAGAATTTCTACAATATATTGGCAGTTGTCGATTTTGGTAATCAAATGGAGATTTAATGAATTTTACACGGAAAATTGTTACTTACTATTTAATTGATGCAAAGATGAATGCCTAAGTAAATGACTTGACCATATTATTGTTACTGATTTAAATGAGTAAATTCTTAAATCCAACAGATCTGTTGGTTGTTAAATTGAGCAAGCGAATTTGAATTGTGAGAGACTTCTTAGTTCAAATGGATTTTGTTATCTTTAATAGGAGCATTTGGAGTTTATTTATTATTTTATTTCTACAAAAAATGTTATGTAAGCACCACATAAATTCAATGTTTTTTTTAAAATTTAAATTATTATCTGTAATAAATTGTCTTATTGCTTTCAGACGTTTTATTTTTCGATTACGATGGATTCTAGAGATGATGCTAGAGATGATCCAGTAAAAACATATAATTTCTCATGTAATCATAAAAAGAACTATGCAGTATGGATCGATGGGTTAAACATTTTGATGAATAAACCTGTAAATTATTTATTATTCATTTATCTATTATCGTATTTTTTATTTATTAATTAATTTTTTTTATTTATTATTTTAATAATTATTTCTGTTTATTTATTTATTATTTATTATTATTCGTTCTTTGCTTATTATACATTAATTACTGTTTCATTATTTATTAATATTTCATTTATTATTTTTTATCCATTTATTTATTATTGTATTTTTTAATTAATTGTTTATTTATAATTCATTTTAATTTGTACATTAATTACTGTTTGATTATTTATTTTTTATTCATTTTTTGTTTATTTATTATTTTCGTTGTTCATTTTGAATTCATATATTAATTACTGTTTTGTTATTTATTAATTAATTTTTTTTATTATTCATCTTTTTTTTTAATTATTTTAATAATTATTTCTGATTATTTATTTATTATTTTATTATTATTTGTTCTTTGGTTATTATACATTAATTACTGTTTCATTAATTATTAATATTTCATTTATTTATTATCGTAATTTTTATTTAATTTTTTATTTATAATTCATTTTAATTTATACATTAATTACTGTTTCATTATTTTTTTTTATATTTTTTTTGTTTATTTATTATTATTCGTTCTTTGCTTATTATATATTAATTACCGTTTCATTAATTATTAATATTTCATTTATTTATTATCGTAATTTTTATTTAATTTATACATTAATTACTGTTTCATTATTTATTTTTTATTAATTAATTTTTTGTCTATTTATTAATTATTCTTTATTTATTTTCTGTTTATTTATTATTTTCGTTGTTCATTTTTAATTCATATATTAATTACTGTTTCATTATTTAAAAATTTATTCAATTATTATTTATTTATCTAGCCTACCTCTCAAGAATTTAAAGAGGATCTGCTTAATTTAGTACGAATGGAAATGAAAATAAGATTTCTATTCCTTAGCAAAGAGAACATCCATCATGAAGCACCTGCATTGCCAACTTTACCAAGCAATTATGATTTTTGCAATTGAAAGTTGAGTATATAAATCAACTTGTAATATTTATTTGATTTAGAATTTTATACTTTTTAAAATGATTGTATTATAATGATTGTATTCCACATTTTTAACATTTTATAAATATGATCTACATTTTTATTGAACTTATATTGTGATTGTTTTAATTTTTATTAATTTGTCTTTTTGAAATTAATAATAATGTTTTGTCACATAACACCGATACTTCGCTTTTAATTGGTATTTCCTCAATACAAACTCTTTATTTAAATCCAATTCCGCTTTTGGTGTATAGTTTTCCGGATTATAAATTATGTTGTTATGGTTTGACATGGCAACATTATTTTTATATTTTCGATAATTGTTACCATGGTTATTATTACCAACAGTGTTGAAAACCTCACGTGGCTGAGAATAAATGTACAGTCATACTGATAGTTTTCCACTACAGGTTGCTTCTTTTCTCATCTGATAATTTTTGGACTTTCGTTAACTCGTTTTCACAAACTTTTTTTAATGTTATTTACTGCCATTTGTATATGGCAGTCTTTCTCAAAGTTGGTGATAACGCCCCCTTGTGGGTGTTTGAGACCTTGAGGGGGTGTTAAAGGGCCCAGAAAAAAATTGAGGATGTTGACTGGGTTAAGAGGGCGATGGTAGATTTGTAATTTTATTTAAATTTCATTAAAATTAAAACCTATCTACTACACAAGAACGAATAATTAGTTTCTATTTCTACTCTGATGGTATAAAAACTTAACATAGATTTCGTTGGATAGCCCGTACTCCGTACGCAATCAAGTTTCTGTTAAAAAAAGCTATTGGACCAATCCGGTAGCAATTGTCTTGTACCATTAAAATTTATTTACATGTAATACATTTTGTATATTATACAATTAAATAATCTTTAGTGGGCGGTGGCAAATCAAATTGTGTCTTAAGCGGGCGATGGTTAAAAAATAAGCTTGAGAAACACTGGTATATGGGGTGAGTTAATATTTGTTAACATTGCATTGTTGCTTCAGATATTAATAATCTGTGTGTTTGAGCTCTTATCTAAAATCTATCGTGTTGTGCTTTACTTGAATGCATAATAATCGGAATGATATGTTGAACATATTTATGAATGTGGATATCGAAATTCTTATGCTATGTAAGTTGATATTGATATTCCGAAATTTTTACAAGATACTTAGAATGATTTTCTTCTTGCTCCTGAAAAAACGTGCCCAGTTAATTCAAAATTTGAGAAGCTAATGTGTACGCATTGGTTCAAGAAAAACAGTGTTTTTTGTTGGATACTTCTAAAATCTGAGTCATTTTGGTCAAAATTGTAAATATTCAAGTAAATACTTATGTTTGAAAATATAGGTAGAAAGATCAAAATACACAATGAACAGCAGATTTACACAGTGAAATATTTAGGGACTCTCGGATAAAGATTAACTTTCTTTAGTAAATCTGTAAAAACATTAAACTACTATTAATTTCATTTATTTTTTTTTGTTTCTATTAATTTATTATATTAAAAGAAAACGCCATTCAAAAACTCGTTGTACAATATATTTCGACAATTTACCTGTCATCTTCAGTCACATTAGTATATCATATCTGAAGATATCAATACGTCATGCTGCCTGAGCGCTTTCAGAACAACTGGACGGCTACCTAGAGAAATCGTCGTCAGATGAAAACAAAAGGAAAAATGGCAAGCATTCCTACCAAATGATCTAAAAACATGCACTCATGTATGGCTCAAAGTGGAATCGAGAACTTTGCTGAACCTAGTATATAATGAACCATGTCCAATCATAAGCCACAGTTGTGATTTCAAAACATTCGAAATCCAGCTGCCTACGTGAAATCAACGTGTATCCGTAAACAAACAGAGGCGACTTACTTGCTTAATGACAACAGACCACTCTATGACTATGGATTTCTTTAAATAATCAAGTATATGAAATAAATAGAAAATCCAAAACGTGTAATTTAAACAATTTATTCATTATATTAAAATCTAATTAATATTTTTTTATAGATGATTCCGAAGGAACAAACAGTTTCCAATGCTGTTCTGACGCGTACGTAGCTTGGGTTCAGTGAGTTGCGGTTAGAAGGTCTCAGTTCGGCTTTGCTTTTGTCTTTATTTTGTTCCAGCTTTATGTCTAATGTCTTTTTTTGATATTTTCAGATTAATTCTTTCCTATTAATGAATTTAAAAGAACTCAACACATATTGTATATTTTCATTACTACAGAAGGAATGTAAATTTTTTACTTATGTTGTTTCTTTCCATCGATGCAGTGGTATGGATTTGCGCGTGAAGAAGGCGGTTCTTGATTCATTTTGCTTTGTCCGGTTAAATCATTTGCAGGGATTTACCACGGTTGGAGCTGGCTGAGTGTGGTCCCGGTATGCCAATTAAGCCAAGGCGTAAACCAAGGGGTGCGTCTGTTTGCTCCATCACTGAAATAAAACTAAGAATGACGCTTAAGGGTGTTGGGCTATAAACCATATTTTAAACAAAAATGGGAAAATTGTGTAAATTAAAACAAAATAATTAATGTCATTTGGAAATTGTCAATATGGCTGCTGTAACATAAGCACACACTGCAAGCAGAAATCAAAAATAAAATAAAACATATTAAACAAAACAAAATAAAAACATACCAAAATTAAATAAAACAAAGATTAATTAAAATCATTGAAAAGCTTACAGATGCAGAAAGAAACATAAAACCACCAAAACCTTGCAAAAGAAGGTTTAGAAAATACATAGGCGGAAGCGGTGACCAAAAATTTAAATATCAAAGGGTAAAAAGAAAAACAATCAAAGAGAATAGTTAAATAATAATAAAATTTAAATTTACTAAATATTGAGAAAATAATATCAAAAAATAGAGAAAAATAAGCAGAAAAATAAAATATTTAAAATAAAAGCAATAAAATCCACAGAAAAATAGCCGAAAAGGTTCAAAATTCTCTGATTGGTCGCAACCCAGTCATGAAAACACTATATATACAGCAGTGATTTTCAAAAAAATTTCAGACCGTCAGACAGACACAAAAATGTTTTAGACAAAATATTTAGACATTTGTAGACCCAATTGTTTAGAAATTTTAATCCAAATTATGACAATTTTTCAAATTTGGTTGCTTCACTGATAAACTTGTGGATTGTAAGTATTGTTATCTTGCATAAATATATTTTTCGAAGTTAATGTTATGTTTATTTTAACTTTATTCTGGATGGTCGTGGCATCTTTTTGTGTCACTGACAAGTCCCCATAAAATCTTACTTATAATAAGTATTGAAATAGAATTTTAGAAGGACAGACTGGCAGTTCGGCTGGCGAGTTTTTTTTCGCTAGTTGTGACTGCTGGTCGCACTACTCCTAATACCTCGGCTGTCCACGACGAATCCTGGTTGAAAGACGCAGGACTTTACTCGTAGTGGCGTCATTGTAAAACTCACAGCGTCTGATGGAAACATCAGCCGGAGAAAGCACTTAAAATCATGGGATATGCGACTTTAGTTAAGAGGGAATAAAGTTTTGCATAGAATATTTAAAATATTGTCGGAAAATTAATCGGAAATTCGTGTAGAAAAGGATAGGATAGTGTAGGAACGTAAAGTTGAAAGCATTTTTCAATAGTCGAAGGATGTAATGTGGCAGATGAGAGTAGTGTTTATTAAAGTGACCGCAGAGGGTTGTAACTACTTTAAATCATGGGAAGCGTACCGGGAGTTAAGGAACTGTTCATCAAATTTTTAATATTGGGAAAGATAAAGGGTAAACTAGGACGAAAATGTAGGCGATACAGTGATTAAACAAATGAAATAGGAAATTTACCAAAAATAAGGGAGGAACGCTGCTCAAATATTCGGAAGATACCTTTATAAATAATGGGTAAAGATGACAAATAAGTATGGGAATTGTAGAAATAGAAGAGTAAGGATATAGAAAGAGAAAGACGTAAGACTTTCCATCGACAGTCAAGAACCCGAAAGTGAAATTATCATGAGTAGTTCTAGAAATGGAGCTCACCTGCTCATGAATTTTCAACCACTATGTACAGTACCAACATGGTAATCACCATAGGTACATAGGAGGGATAGTATAATAATCTTGATGGCATTTAGGTGGGAGTCACACAAAAACCTTAAAAATAATAAATAAAAATCAACCCTATTCGCCAACAAGGATATTATTTCCATGCAGATTAGTAGAAAGCACATGGAGTTATGTCACAACGAAAAACAGAAATAAATTACAAATGTTTTATTAATTACTACAATGTAACAGTCTGCAGTCACATTGGAAGCTTAATTAATAATCCGGAAACGTAAAATAACTGTGAATAATAATAGATAATGGAATGTATCTCTCGGAGCCCGATATTTCTTACAATTATTGCAAAATAAAAGATTTCGAATATATTCTCTTCCTGGATCTGCGGGCCCTTAAATTAAATTCTATTACGAATTCCGAAATATTGAAGTCTTCTCTCGAACTAGATTTGGCATATATGACCGTGTTATATGAACGTTAATTGTACTTTAACTTCAAATCTTTTGTTTAAATTTTGAAAAAATTGTAACTAATTCTAAAATTCTTTAATTAAAATACGTATTTTATAATAAATAAAGGAATCATTTGGAAAAAGAAATTTCATTTTTATGATAAATATTTGCTTTGATATGATGGTATTGCTTCTTTAAGCTTTATAGCAGCGAGCATTCCATCATTCCCAGCTTTCATTTCCGCAAGTTGCATGACCTCTTCTATATATTCTGTCATGCATGGTTCTTTATATTGATAATAAAATATATAATCTTCCATATTACAGAGGTTCTTTGAACTGTCAATCATATATACATTGAAAAACATAAATATTTTCCCTAAGTATGGAGCCAGTGCGGGTCCTGCTGGTACACAGTGAAGGAGTAAAATCTTTAGGAAAACTAAGACTAGTCGAGCAGCTGTTTCATTATCTACATTTAAAAATTAAATCATCATTACGCAATATATTTAATTACAATATTTTAAAACTTTCCCAAGCATTGTAATAAAATAAGGAATTGAATCTGCTATTGCGTGGGGATCTCCGTGTTTAATTGAATCTTTCAAAGTCAACAGTGCAATTTTTCTATATTGACTCATATTATCTAAAAACCCTTCAATCAACTTGGGAAACATATCTTTAAAATCTAGTTCTTGAACTTCTGTGGTCCATGCCAGCCGGGGTTCCGATAATGATCCAGAGTGGTCTTGACTAATTGGAAACTCACCTCCTTCTAGTCTGGAACGAAATTCTGATATTATAAGTTCTCGCTTTTCTACACCCTTGACCGGATTACCGATGTCCCAGATTGTTTGTTCAGCTTGAACAGTGAATGAGCGATTTTGTTTATTGTACATTGTACTGTTGCGCCCTAAAAGCGGATTTCTTGGCATTTCGATTTGGTAATTTGATAAAATATTTAATTAATTAAAAATATTGTCAGAAATTAAATCAATTATTGATTTTTAAATTTTTAAATATTTTGTTTAAGTTTAATTTAATGTTGCTTCATTTAATCTTTACATTTTGACAACAAATTTTGAATTTTACTCTCTTAAAGTATGTTTGAAATAAATTTTAAGTTGGTGCGCAGCCTTGTCGATTGACTACCTGCCGGATATGAACTACTTGTCACCTGCCTAGTTTGATTGAGATTGATGGAAGTCAAACAACTTTATTTACAAATTTCCATTGAGTAGAAGTGAAATAATTCTGCTAAAGCGAAATTTTGCGAGAGGAGCGAACTAAAACAAAAGTGAATTGTGTTTTGATATTACGATTGAGGGTGATACCTTGGTGATTTCATCTTGAGTGTGAATAATGTATTGATTCTGTTGGGCCAGAACACAAACGGCCTTGTAAAAATGTTTAAATGAACCCATCCGAGAAATCCAAAAAATCGTCCTGTCAATCAGAAAGCAACAAGAAAAGCAAGTCGAGCAGAGAAGTGAACCTAATACAACAATCTTATCAATAGAACTTATCCTACCACTCAGTATAACATCGAATATTATACTCCTAATATGGTGTCTTATTCTCGGCCTAACGAAAACCAACAAAGACGAAATACCCCAATCCAGAAATTTAGAGGAATATTCCACCAAATCCGAAATATCAGAAAAACCAGCGAAACATCGAAACTCTCGCATATCTCTATCAATCACCCATCAAGATTAACCCAAAGAGAAATCCAGCTCGAAAGCGAAACCCAAGCCGTCAGTGATTCGTTCGAAGCCAAGTATAACTAAATTACATTGATTATTATTGATTTGAACTGATCTTATTGACTTGCATTGATTCCCATTGATATTAAAACTGAACTATCCAATTTTATCTCTTATTTGATTTCGTACAGTAGCCGGACCTGAAGTCCATTTTTATCTTGATGATTAACCTTACTGTAGACACTTTATTAATGTTGAAAATAAAGATGTATATGTTGGGCCAGCACACCAATATCCTTGAGAATTGTTTAAATGCATCGGTAATACAGCACGAAAACCCAGCACCAAGATAACTTAAAATACAATATACAACATCAATTAAACACTTTAAAATCTGAGAGAATATAAATAAAAATAAAATCAAAAACATAAAAATAAAAATAAAATAATAACAAAATGCACCAAGATTCGCACGATACCTACACAAATATAACAAGAAAACACAACAAATTCGACGAAATTGAAAAAATTAACAAAAGTTCATTAAAATGAAATTTAAATCGAAAATTTGAATTAGTAATAATTCAATAAAAATCTTAAATAAAAAATTATAAAAATAAATCAAAAAATAATAAAATTAAAGAATAGAATTTACTAGAAAATAACAAGGTCGAATTTTGTTTTACTGCATCAAATTTCACACGCGAGAAAAATAGGTATAAATACCGATGTGTTTTCACAAATTTTCAGTCTTATTTTTCGGAGAAAAAATTTCATTATAGAACTGTGTAGCTGGTTGTGTAGCTGGTTGAGAGCCGTGCATTCAGGCAATTAACACGGGTAAGTGTTTTGCCTGAACACGATCACTCTCAACTGGTGCAATATTATTAGTTGATTTTTTCGAAGGGAATTGATGGGTAATTTTTCAATTGAATTTATGTATGACTTTTCAGATCGAATTGATGGATGATTTTTGTTGTTCAAATTGAATTTATGGATAATTTTGTTTTTCCAATTGAATTTATGGATGAATTTTTTGAATCAAATTTGTGGGTAATTTTTCAATTGAATTTATGGATGATTTTTCAGATTAAATTTATGGATAATTTTGTTTTTCCAATTGAATTTATAGATGATTTATCGAATTAAATTTATGGGATTTTCGAAGTAAATTTTATGGAATGGATACAATGAATTTCAAATGTATGTAGCCGATGTAATATGCTGAAATAAATATTTTATATCTACAGCCTTAGTGCATCGAAACTTTTATTCCAAATGCTATGGTAAAATATTATTTGTTATTCCTTTTCCGGCCCACAGCCAACACATAACGCAAGAAAGCAAAATCTACATAGTACAGATTTGTGTAAGAGCGTGGAAAATCGCCAATGATATGTACCCGTGAAAACTCAGCGTGCGGAACGCAGGAGTTGGAACGTCAATATTATCCGTACATAGGGGAAATTGGAGGGTAAATGAGTAGTTTATTGGCTGCTCGTTCACCATCCGTTTTCTGTAAAATTTACATAAATTTTTAACAACAATCGGCTCAAAATCTCTAACACCGAGTAGTCCAGTGGGCACTCATTAACTATGAAATGAACATAAATAGATCTTAAGGACAAAAAGAGGGAATGGGTAGCGGGGAAAAATTGCGAAATCGTTGCAACAGTTAAAATGAATAGCCATCGGAAAAAGATCAATCCGAACGACCAAAATCATGAAAAATAATGTTTTTAAATAAGAATTAAATAAATTAATTTGAGTTGAGACGGAAAATATGGGCGGGACGCTGCTCAAATTTTCCGAACTAATTCAAATACTTAACAAAAATAGTAACGTAAAAATGGAATGCGTAAAATAAGGGCGGAACGCTGCTCAAATTTTCCGAGTCGATGAAAATACTTTGTCGAAAACTGTAGAATAGGGATGAACCGTAAAATAAGGGCGGAACGCTGCTAAAATTTTCTAATTTACAAAAATACTTTATCAAAAACCGAAAAATGTGGATGGACTACGGCTAATGTTGTATATCAATAAAAAATTTTAACGCTGAGGAATAAGGAAGGATCCCTACAAAATCTTAATAAATATAACGATAATGATAAGAGTAATTTTAATTATAATAATAATAATAATTATGATAATAATAATAATAATAATGGTAATAATAATAATAATCATGGTATTTGTAGTAATGATTGATAATAATTATGATAATAATAATAATAGTAGTAATAATCATAGTAGTAATAACAATAAATATAATAGTAGTTATAGAATAAAAATAATAAAATAGGTAATAGTAGTAACAATTAATAAAGGTAATACATATAATAGCAACAATGATAATGCTAGTAATAATAATGGGAAACATTGTAGTTATAATAGGGATAAGGGTGAAAGATATAATGTGGATGTACTTAACATAACAAAGGGTGTACCGACCAAAGAATAATCTTCGACATGGACAACAAGAAGAAGGACTATGAGAATAGACATAACAATGAATGATAAAGAGTATAGGTTAACATTTGAAGGAGATAGGAGAATAATGGGACCTAAGAATCAAAAGCGAGCACAGGTCTTCTATCGACAGCTCGTGAACCCGAGGGTTGTCCGAGCAACTATAGTACTAGCAAATGGTACTCAATTTTTGCGGACAATCCACCACTTGAACACATTACCAACGTTGCCTAGCAACGGGTGCCAAGTGGATCAGCATCATTTTGTATGGCGTTACTAGGGTCACCAGGAGGATAAGCAAGATTTGGAACCCTGTAACCCACCATATATATCATTTTGAAAAAAAAACAAATGAAATTGCGGGTCGCAATTTTATGGACCCCCGAGTGTTTTATGTTGGGCCAGAACACAAATGGCCTTGTAAAAATGTTTAAATGAATCGGTAACACACATGCAAATATAACATGCAAATTTAAACTCAAACCTATTAAAACATCAACTAAACCCTATCAAATATGAGAAAAAGATAATTACATATAAAATAAATAAACATAAAAATAAAGTAAAATAATAACAAAATGCAACAAGATCTGCACGATACAAACACAAACATAACATGAAAACCCAACAAATTCGACCGAAATTTGATAAATCAATAAAATTTCATGAAAATGAAATTTAAATCAAAGAATTTGAATAAGAAATAATTCAACAAAAATTTCAAATAAAAAATTATCAAAATAAATGAAAAAATAATAAAAATAAAGATTAGAATACACTAGAAAATAACAAGGTCGAATTTTTTTTTACTATATCAAAAATAACACGCGAGGTTAGGGACAGAAAATAGGTATAAATACCGATGCATTTTCACATAAAATTTAACAAAATCAAACCATTTTTCAAACCAAAAACCATTTTTGAATCTTTTGTTTAAAAATCTACTTTTAGGTGAGCAGAAGTTTTATTTGGAAACTCTCTCTCCACGTCCCATCCTCGCAACCTCGGTAGAGCTCTGCTTGGATGTCGGCGTGGGGGGAGATGTATTTTTATGAAAATTTTTATGATGATTGTTGGTCAAGTAATTTGTATATTGTTTTAATATATTAATAAATATTTATAACGTTTAAAATTAACTTGTTTTTCATAATTAATTGTTTTATTGTCGAAATTTTTCCGGCCCACAACCAAGACACCTCGCAAGTCAGTAAAATCAACATACTATTCAGATTCGTGTAAGTGCGTGGAATATCGCCGATGATCTGTGCCCGTGAAGACCCGGCGTGCGGAACGCAGGGATCGGAACGTCAATACTATTCCGTATAGCAGAAAGGAGAAATAAGGAAGGAGTCTTTTGGCTGCTTCCTCGTTTCTCGATTTCTTTAAATTCGACCTAAATTGATCTACACACGGCTCAAAATCACCACACCGAGTAGTCCAGTGGGCACTCACTAAATGTAATATGAACACAAAATGCGCCTAAGGCCAATTCAGGGAAGATGACGGGTGTTTAAATAAAAATGAAATCGTTGTTATTAATTATGAATTCAAATTAATAATTGTAAATTACGAGGTATTAATATCGACTAAGTTAACCCTAAATCAGCACGCGACAATCACGAACTTACGGTAATCAAGTCATAATAAACCGGTTACTATAAATTTAAATACCCATAGTCATTGATGATTCGATAAGGATGCCTCCAGGAAATCGAAGTGGAAATATTTTTTTATTGCCTCACAATCACGTCAATACCATAGTCGTTTGCGAATAAGTGATAATGATAAATTGGACTAGTGAATAACCAGTAACATTCAATTGACATCCATCGACGGCCAGGTAGTATGGTAGAAGTAAACCAAGGTAATAAAAACCCAAAATAAATTGTAAGGATAAAATCCAAATCATCCAGAGTTTTCAAATCCCATTGTCGGAACCCGACCTCAGCACAAATTATATCCCCATAAAAGGAAGTTAAAATCATAAATCCAAAACTAAAATGTAAGAAAAACACAGAGATAAATTCGATAGAGTGTTAAAAGTTCTGAATCCAAAGCTATAAGACTTGAATTGCAGCTCCCCGACTGGATAGAATTCCATACGTCCCGAAGGTGATAAGAATTCGACCCTACCCGTAATTGTTCTAAAATCATGAACTAATTTAATTTGAATAGATTAAAATTACCCAATACTGCAATCATGATAATATTAGTTAATAAGCGATCCACCTGAAACAAATTACATTAATAAACTAATGCCAATCTCCGAGAAAATGACAAACCTCCTATTACTATATAACTCTCACGAACAGAGAAACCGGCGAGATTGCCAATACCATTGTCCACCCAACCGATGCCGCCACCTCAACCATACCCATAGTATTTTACTCCCAGGAAAATTTCAGTACTAGACTTAAATCGAGCAAAACGAATCTAAAACGAATAACATAAAATTCTGATCGGAAATGATGCCAATAAGAACCTTAATATAGATTGAACTGTGAATTGTCAACTTAGCCAATCGATAAGTGATAAATCAACTTGATCAATAATCACCCGATCCCACCACAACCCGGAGAGAGAGGAAATCTGGCAGTGGCCAGTTAAAATTAGACATCGACACACCGGTCAGGTTCACAAATCCGCTACCTCACCATCGATTTGTTTATTTTTCGTTTCCGGCTAGACAAATGTATAATCGAGGAATTAAGAAATCAATCACTTACCCGCCAAAATGATATTAAAATCTCTCACCGAATGGCTGATATTGCGCACCCTCTCAGCCAAATGTAGTTATACTAACGTACTAGCACGAGACATAAACACCCACAATAAATTGGATATAAACACCGCGATCAGCATTGTCGGATTAAAAATGAATCTACAACAAGTTTCTCGTAAAAGACACGCCTCGACCAGCACATCCAGTGAAGGATCAGTACCAGATTCCGACCCACAGATCATAGGTAATGATTTTCTTATTTTTGTAATATATAAGTAGTTATGATTTTTCGTACTATATAAGAAGTTTGTAGATTTAATTTTTTTGCCTTTGTTTATATTTATATATCGTAACGATATCGCGATATTTTATAAGCGGTTTGGTATTAAAACTTACCGTCAATATTTTTATTCATATCTTATTTTTAAGGTACCTGAAATTTAGGATAACAATTTCCTTATGTTTGGATTATCATGATTTATATTCATTTTGTAATTATGTAACATAATTTCAGGACTTTAGTCTTTTACCATTTATGGATTTTAAGTTACCGAATATATGTAATACTTGTTTAGAATAAATTAAAACGACTTTAATGGTTTAAAATAATATATAACAAGATGTTAAAAGCGAAACGTTGAGAATTGTTTAAATGTATCAGTAATACAGCACGAAAACCCAGCACCAAGATAACTTAAAATACTACATACAATACCAACTAAACATTTTTAAAATCTGAGAGAATATAAATAAATATAAAATCAAAAAAAAATAAAAGTAAAATAAAATAAATACAAAATGCATCAAGAACCGCACGAAATTTACATAAAAATAACTATATGAATGATTTGTTGCATATTATGATTCTTACATATTATTTAAAACATTATTTTTCATGATTTTAGTCGTTCGGTTTAATCTTTTTCCGATGGCTATTCATTTTAACTGTTGCAACGATTTTGCAATTTTCCCCGCTACCCTTTTTTGTCCTTATGATCTACTTATGTTCATATTATGTTTAATGAGTGCTCAGTGTACTACTCAGTGTTAGTGATTTTTAGCCGATTGTTGTTCAAAATTTTATGTCGATTTTTCAGGAAACGGATGGCGAAGGAGCAGCTAAAAGACTACCCCCTTATCTTCCAATTTCCCTTATAAGCGGATAATATTGACGTTTGGGCTCCTGCGATCTCACACCAGAACCTTCACGGGCACGAACTATTGTTGGACATACACCGCACTTACACAGTTCGATAGTTATGTGTAATTTTACTTCCTTGCTTTATGTTTTGGCTGTGGGCCGAAAAAGAAATAAAAAATATTACCAGATGGATTGGGCAAAAGTTTCGACGCATAAAATACTATATTTGTATTTATTTTATTTTACTTTTATGTTCTTTTTTGATTTTATATTTATTTATATTCTCTCAGATTTTAAAGTGTTTAGTTGGTGTTGTATATTGTATTTTAAGTTATCTTGGTGCTGGGTTTTCGTGCTGTATTACCGATGCATTTAAACAATTTTCAAGGCCATTTGTGTTCTGACCCAACATTACTTTGTTATTTTTATATTATTTTCATTCGGATCTTGATGCATTTTGTTATTATTTTAATTTTATTTTATGTTTTTTGATTTTATATTTTTGTTATGTCAGAACACAAACGGCCTTGAAAATTGTTTAAATGAATCGGTAATACACACGCAGATTCAACATGCAGATTTAAAATCGGACCTATAAACACCAACTAACCCTGTTAAAATACGAGAAAGAAAACAATTAAATATAAAATTATAAAACACAAAGTAAATTAAAATAATAACAAAGTGCAACAAGATCCGCACGAAATAAACATAAAAATAACACGAAAACCTAACAATTTGACCGAAATTTGACAATTTACAGACAGGTCAAATTTTGTTTTATTAAATCAAAATTAACACATAAGGTTATGGTCGTACAATAGGTATATATACCGATTCATTTTCACATAAATCATTAGTTTTTGTAAAAACTTGAACCGCTTTAACCAGTTTGAAGAAACTTGAATTGTCTTAATCAGTTTTTATTTGTGGAAGCCCAAAACTTCGGTGTGAGTGAGAGGATGTTCGAGAACTCTCACCGCGTCGCGTCTTTGCAACCTCGAATGGGCTCTGCTTGGGCGTCGGCGTTGGAAGAGAGTTGGGATGCGAGGATTATGTTTTGCTATGAACGAAAATTTATGATGTATTAAGCAGCAATAAAAGTGCTTAGTGAAATGGATTTTTGCTTCGAGATTTTTCCGGCCCACAGCCGAAACATCTTACAAGTAATTAAAATCAGACACACAATCGAATTGTGTAGGTGCGTGTATAATCGCTGATAGTTCGTGCCCGTGAGGGCTCCGGCGTGAGAGCGCAGGAACTGGAACGTTAATATCATTCCGTATAAGGGAAAAGGGAGAAGAGGAAATAGTCTTTTGGCTGTTTTGTCGGCTCCCAATTCCCATAAACTCGACCTGGATTGTATTTATATACGGCTAAAATTTAAAAACACTGAGTAGTCCAGTGGGCACTCATTAACTGTAATATGAAAACAAACGCGCCTAAGATCGGTTAAAGGGGAGGGTGGCGGGATTTTCAATAGTTATTTTCAATAGTTTATGCTCAAAACATAAAGAATTTTTGCTATTAA
The DNA here is from genome assembly GCA_022537955.1 of Schmidtea mediterranea. NCBI lineage: Eukaryota > Metazoa > Platyhelminthes > Tricladida > Dugesiidae > Schmidtea > Schmidtea mediterranea. The sequence goes on from CM039679.1 coordinate 13,769,062, forward strand.
AGAACTCGGTAATAGAACTAACATGTTATGATCAAAATAAAGAACTCGTTGATAAAACTAACAGGTTATGATCAAAATATAAAGAATTTTGCTAAAATTAATAAAGGAGTTGTTAATAAATCCTCGAGATGCCATACTAAAATATAAAGATTGTTATTAAAATTTCTAAAGTCATTAAAGGAATTCGTAATAAAAACCGCGAAATGCTGTAATCAAAATATAAAGAGGTGTAATGAAACTAAAATCCCGGATTAATGTCATTGCTAAATCAAAATGTAAAGGGTCTAAATGAGACTAATACCCGATCTAACCGGATTGATAAAGCAATTATATAAAATTAATAAAACCCCAAATTATCATTTCCTAAGCGAAATTAATTTTGTAAATTACAATAATCTTCAGAAGGAAAGCACAAAAATACTATAGGGAACCCAGCCCCAAAGGCGCATAGATGTCGAGGTTTTTCCCAACACGAATTAGCTAATGTAATGAACCGCGAGACTAAATCCGAAACTCCACGCATAAATATCAAAGGAAAACACGCGGGCTAAAAATCCAGTGCCACATGACGAGGAACCGACAGTAAATTAATAAGGTAACTTACCAACAAGGATACATGACAATTATCAATTACTTGAACCGGATAATAACAAATTCTCTAAATAAAATAGTGCCCACCAAACTTCAAAAATAAACCCGGTTAATATAAAAGTGTGGACAAAACAGAAAATACAATAAGTAATAAATTTACTCGATAAAGTACAAAATATATTACACTGTGATCAAAATCACCTTAGTCATGGAAAATATATAAGAGATACTATAACCTCCGATTTCCAGTCGTATCACGGTGGTTCATGGCAATAACAGTAAATTCCATCTGACATAAGCCATTTCAATCCAACAGTGTCAACCCTTGAACCCATCCCCGTACCATTCTGAGAGAGAGTCCCAAAACCTGACTGACTAACAAGGGAATCAGGAATTAAATAGAGTCGAACTAGGAACGAATATTATCACATGTAAGAGTTATAACAAATAGCTTACCATTCAGTCGAGTGTCAAATTCAGTAATAATTCGTGGGGAAAAAATCTTTCACCATTAATTCCTTGGAGAAAAACGAAAATCCGATCAGTGAAATTTGCGACAGTCGATGCCCCATTTAGCCATTATCCAAAACATCATAATTTGAGAGAATTCCGTCCCATAACTAAATCCATGGGAAGAAAAAATAGGAACGATTTTTTTTTCTTTTCCAAAAAGGTCACGAGAAGAAGTTGGACGAAAATATGCACTGTGCCCACCAATTCCTAAAATATTAATCAATCAAATCCAATCAACACAATTACTTACGGTAAAAGGGCACACACACATGCCACTGATAAATCGACGAATAGGCCAACTGAATCAGTTTCTGATACGCACACCTTCCCGAGAAAATTATTCTCTACCTGATGATAGTCGACGTGACAGCTTAATAACATAACTGATCGTTCTTAGCAATAACACACCAGTCAGTGTAAAAGTCACCAACAAATCAAAGCTGACCATTATTTTTCAAGCAATAAAAATGCACTATCGACCAAATCGAGTAGACGAGGACGCTCCTGCTAGGATTTCGGAGGAGGACATAATCGTGGAGCCAAGATCCCACTCTACAAGTAATAATTTTTCCCTTTTTAATTCGTCTTATCAATTCATACAAGCCTTACATGGAAAACACCGAACCACCCGATTCCAATACCAATCCCCCGAGCTAGAACAGAGATAGTTGTATTCATTGAAAAAAAAATAAAATTTTACATCAATAGCGAATGTGTTGTCTCTTATTCTATTTTTCATGAAGAAGTTATGAGGGGCCTGAACTAGCACGGCAGAGAATAACCAATATCGAATAAATTTCCGATGGCCCTGGGTAACAATCATAAACTCGCACAGGATTTTCCGATCTTACCCTGACCCGTTCATGATGAGGAGACAATTCGAATGTTGGAACAGTTTTAAATATCGACAAAGGGTGATAAGTAGTTTGACGACGAGACCCAAACCTACGCAATGACGGAAATTCCATTTTTTCTATTAATGAATGCCCATGCCGAGAAGTTCAACTTCAGGTTATCGATAAATTACCATCCTAAAATTTTTTAGAGTAAATTGAAATATTTCATTAATACTAGCTATTAGACAATAAAAGATTTTAGTAATAAATCATGAATCATTAATAGGTTGCTATTGAATATTTAGAGCTCGTTATTTTGGTTAATTCGCTATAGCGGTCAAATAAAATAATTTAAAATAAGATTATTACTCACAGGATTGTCCAAGTAAGAATCTCATCCTAAGATTACTAATGATTAGTATATTGAATAATTAGATATCCTTAATATTATCAATTTAATTAAATAGTAAATGAAATTATATAACCTTTTAATAAATGAAACGTGATACTTTTGGCAGAGAATAATTTGTAGGAAAATTCAGCATTATTCTTAATGCAAATAACAAAAATGACATTCTCATATATTCACTATCCAACAACAAGATTTTTCAAAACATTAATGCGTTGATAATGCCGTAGTTAAAGGTAAATAGATTAAAACAACAGACTCAAAATCGGTATGTCACTACATTAATAATTGAATATTTCTGGATCGGAAAAATCCGTATCTTGTACAGTTCATTTAATTGATTTCTTTAACTTTAAGTAATTATAATTTGAATTAATTTATGTTTCACCTTTTACCATTTTGAAGACCCAATTTGTAGGAAATGTTGATCAGGAAAAATGTATTTTGTTTTGGGTGGAATTTTCCTACAGTATCAAATTTCATTTTTAGATAGAGATAAAAGTAAAATAAATTGAAAGATTGATTTTCGAAATAATAACGTCAAACTTGTTGCGTTGATAATAGTATTAATGAACTTGGATTTCCTCCTCATTTCGACTGGGTCGGGTGGATCGACGTTTCCCTATAGAACGCTTACATCGACCCTCGTAGTAGAAGGCAACCTCCTATCAAACTGTGTTTATAGTAATGTTGGGCCAGAACACATACGGCCTTGGAAAATGTTTAAATGGATCGGTAACACACATGCAAACATAACAAGCAAAATTAAAATAAACCTATAAAAACATCAATTAATCCCACCAAAATATGAGAGGAAAAACAATAAAATATAAAATAATAAACATAAAAATAAAGTAAAATAATAACAAAATGCAACAAGATCCGCACGATACAAACACAAACATAACATGAAAACCCAACAAATTCGACTAAAATTTGATAAATTAATAAAAGTTCATGAAAATGAAATTTAAATCAAAGAATTTGAATTAGAAATAATTCAATAAAAATTCTAAATAAAAAATTATTAAAATAAATTAAAAAATAATAAAAATAAAGATTAGAATACACTAGAAAATAACAAGGTCGAATTTTGTTTTACTATATCAAAATTAACACGCGAGGTTAGGGACAGAAAATAGGTATAAATACCGATGCATTTTCACATAAAATTTAACCGTTTTGAATCAAAATCATTTCTTTGTTGAATTTTGTTTACAAATCTATTGTGAATTTTTAGGTGAGAAGTAGTTTTATTTGGAACTCTCTCTCCACGTCCCATCCTCGCAACCTCGGTAGAGCTCTGCTTGGATGTCGGCGTGGGGGGAGATGTATTTTTATGAAAATTTTTTAATGGAATGGATTGTTATGGTCAAGTAATTTTGTAATTTGCTTTTAATATATTAATAAATATTTAAAATGTTAAAAAATTTTTGTTTTCATAAAATTAATTAATTTGTCGAAATTTTTCCGGCCCACAGCCAAAACACATCGCAAGACAGCAAAATCAACATACTATTCAGATTCGTGTAAGTGCGCGGAATATCACCAATGATCTGTGCCCGTGAAGACCCAGTGTGCGGAACGCAGGGGTTGTAACGTCAATATTATTCCATATAGAAGAAAGGAGGAATAAGGAAGATGTCTTTTGGCTACTTCCTCGTTTCTCGTTTTCTGCAAATTCGACCTAAATTATTCTACACACGTCTCAAAATCATCACATCGAGTAGTCCAGTGGGCACTCATTAAATATAATATGAACACAATATGCGCCTAAGGCTTATTAAAGGGAAAGGGTACGGGGAATAAATTAATACGAAATCGTTGATATGCAATAGAATGAATTAATACGAAATCGTTGATATGAAATAAAATAAAATCATTGAGATGAAATAAAGTAAATCAATAAATTCATTTAAACTCTAAATCATAGATTTTTGTTAAATAAATTGCTCCAAACTCCTAGTAAAGTAAAACATTTAACCAGGCCCTAAGATTTGACGTATTTTTTCGGGAGCGCCGTTATATAATTAAATAACTATTTTTCTCGTAAACTGATAAGTGGTATGGATTTTAAAAGGGGAACCATAAAGTAATAAAATAATTGCTAGTAAATGGTTGTAATGATTGAACCCAGCAACTCCTAAACGTTAGTGAAGTAGAAAATTCAACTAACCCTGAGTCAACGAATATGTACAGTTAGTAGATACAATGGTTTGAATATTCTCATAGGCGACATCATCAAAATTGGAAACCGACCAACAATTAAACCTAATAAAAATCCTTGAGCTAGGTTAAGTAAATCAGAGAAAAATCCAACAAGCCGAAAATTTTATTTTCAAGATAAAAAATTTTTTATTTTTGATGTGCAAATAGCCTGCATTAACAAAACCCATACGATATCCATAGAACTTCAAAGAAAAAATTCGGTTAACTAAAATTAATTAAATTACTAAACTCACTTGTGAGATATTTTCCGCGTTAACTTCGCCAGGGAAAAGCCATCTAACGAATTGAATTAAATTGATGACCCACAATAGAAATATTTCCCTATCTTCGCTCCCAACCCATCTGGTAGAGACATCCAACATTGTCTAAAGAGAATTTGTTGACATGAGAAAATTAATAGTATAAAAGAACTTACCCAATCGCGTAACGAGATAGAATCCAGATTATCAGTATTCGCCGACAAAATCGACATTTACGAAGTTTCAAATAGTTGACCATTGATCATTTAAAAAATTCCACAATAATCATATGTAAATTGGCCGATCCACAAGTAGAATTTCGGCATTTCCGGCATGATACACAAATCATATACGAATAGCGATATTAATATAAATATCACAATCATCTTCCATGCGACAATCGATTGGTAACTTATAACATAAACATTTTCAGTGTACCGAGATTCGTCGGAATAAATCGATTATTATTATAACCACCTTGGAAATTTTATTTTACGATCATGGATTTTTCTCTAAATTCGGACGAAATAACGACGAAATCTGGAATGTCCTCGGAAAGAGAAGCATCCGGGGAATTGACCCCCGCAACCACTGGTAATTCGTTTTAAAAATTTATTTGTTCATTTTATTTATTTTTCTTATTCTAATTTTGTTAAATGGTTTTATCTATAATTCATAACCATTGGCTTATTTAATAATAAATCATCCGAACTCTAGCTAGTAAATGACGAAATAATTAACCCTTATTCCACAAAACAAATTTCTTATGACTTGTTAGAAGAGTAGGAAGTTGGGAACTACCGACCCCACGTTTGAATTAAAAATTCAAATCTATTTGATCTTCGTATTATCATAATATCCCCAGATTTTTAAGATGATGGAAGCAAGGACGCGGAAGGAGATAGAAATTTTGACCGGCAAGCCCCGAAGAAACTCTTGAAGGAGCTTTACGCTTAAATTTGAGGTTCCCATTCGATGCATCACAACTTGCTACTTAGACAAGAGACAGTAAAAGCCGAAAATATAGCATACTAGCGTAGTGACCTTTTTTTTGACGAATAAACTACCTAATGGAATTAACAATATACAGGCCAATATTGATATGCACCAGAGAGGAATAACTGGATAATAAAAATAATGATCTATAAATGTGTTCTCATGGTCGGATACTCACGTTAATGATATTTACTTTTAGCCATCAACTCTACAAATCAAATCTCCATTTCCCTCGCAGATCGCTGGAGATGGGCTTGGGCCCAATACCGGCAGGAAAAATGTCCCGATTTCCCTCCGTCGAAGTTCCTCGACCGGAACAATCTAGGGATGGGGACGTCCACCCAATGGAGCCCGACAGAGGAGATTTATCGACAGGTCCGGCAACAATTGGAGAATCTGGTGGCCCAACAACGCGACACGGATTTGCAGGTGACCCGAGCTCGCTAGCACCTGGCGAATGTAGAAGAGGATTTGCTGGCGGGTCGGATTGCTGATACCTACTGGCATCCCCACCAGATCTCCCCGGGCCAGACCCCACCAACCAAGGCGGCCCGAATCCGCAACACCAAGAGACCGACGATGTCGATCTCAGGCTACACACCCGAAGAGTGGGTAGCGAGCCGATTCCCCTGAGGAAATCTACCTTTCGAGCAGTGACGATTTGACTTAGTTGTATTCCCTTAATAATTTTGCTTATTTGTTTATTGATCATTAAAACTAAAATTTATGAATTGTCTCTATTTTGTTTTCTGCCTGATTAAAATTTTGTCATTATTCAATCGTTATATGAATTTTGTTTGAAGTAACTCTAATATGGTGCGATCACACCCTTATCTTAATCACCTTACTTAATCCTATTTTTATTAGTCATGGAACCCACTCAACTGTTGCAAAAGGAATTATACCGAGTCCAGCAAGCCAACAAATCCCTCTATGAACAAATAATTCAGCTCACCAAGGAGGTGCAGCAAGTGAAATCTACTTGGGTGGATCCGGCCAAACTCAAAACCATCCACCAACGCCTAACAGCTGCTCAAAAAGGTTGGGCAGAAGAACGTCAATTAAACCAGAGTCTCCGGACACAAATCAGAGGGCTGGAAGTCGCCCTGGCTGCTAGTCGGGAGGGGGAAGCGGTTACTTACCCGCTTATCTTCGCCCAATCCCAGTTGTCCTACCAGAATCCGAGCCACGAATCCGCGCCGGCCGCACATTCTTCAACAGCCCATCAAGCAGTCACCGGCCGGGACGCAAGGAACGTGCCCGACGCAGAGCCGCACGTCTGTTAAACAAAGCGAATTAAATTACCAACCTGATATACAATTTTTGATTATTTCTTTTGTTTTAATAAATAGAATCGTAATTGTGATTAAACCTAAAATAGTATGTCCCCAGATATGATTAAAAATTGAACGGTCGTCGGAAAGTCGTGAATACTCTCACTGTGTCGTCGAAACAGTGTTCTATTTCTACCGGTCAACATGAATTTGATTTTAAATTTTCTTACACAGGGGACAGAGTAAAGTGAGCATAGGTCTTCCAACGACAGCTCGTTGAACCCGAGGGTTGTCCGAGCAATTACAGTATTAGTAATAACACTCACTTTTTGCGGGCAATCCACCCACTCGAACACATTTCCAATGTTGCCTAGCAACGGGTGCCGAGTGGTAGTCGAAGTAACATTTGTATGGCGTTACTGGGGCAACGATAAGACGATTTAAACAAATAACGAAACCCTGTAACCCACCAGTAATAATAATAGGGATGAAACCCGCAACGGTACAACTAAAAGACGACATCACACCACATAGGTTCGACGGTGTACTGCGTTTTTTAAGACGGTCAAGTAACATAACCTATGAAAATAACCAATGAAGTGCACAACATCACTTACCGACACGCGTCTGAGTAATTACCTGAAAATTAGACGACCAAGCAAATTGGATAAATACATTGAAATTGTTTTTCGTTTAGATGAGTCGTGGATCGATGAATCCCGAGTCACCGTACGTTTCCCCGCACATGTGGCAAATCGTTGCCGTCAAGCTATGTGGGATGCGGGATTCACCGTATCCCAGGTCAGAGAATCTAGATCCGGCACCCTGCAACAAACGGAGGAGGTCGAGCTCCCGTTTGTCGCCATAAAGCGGGAACCTGGCCGCAATCCGGCCAGAGAAATCCGTGGTCAAGCTGAGTTCCTCCTCGCTCGTCTTGAGGAACATCAGCGGCAAACTGATATTCAAGTGGATCGGGCCAGGCGTTATCTCGCTAACGTAAATGAGGACATCGCAGCGGGTAGGATCGCCAGTACGGTCGGTTACTCTCCGCCGTACAACACTTCATTCAACCTCAATGACGAGAGGCTAAACACCAAAGCTGTGGCCATCAATGTAGTTGTTCCGCGGAAGATCCTTCCCCGTAACATGAGAAGGAATGAAGAGCCAGCCGAAGGACATAGCGAGTATCCTTACGCTCGGACGGCCCCGAAACCAAATCCCTACGAGCATCATCGAAAAACTCGTTATGATAATTATCGACAATAAAACATTTCGGATGATTACGAATGCTTTAGTTAAATGAACTTTTAAATAAAACATCTTAGTTGACTTTGGTACTTGTTTAGTTTAAATTGTTAATAATAACGCCTGTAGGACCCTATAATTACTGATTATTGTGGGGCTTCTGGTTGAAGTGACCTTGACCCCACACAGTAATAAATTTTTTTTGCCCCCAATGGCCACCCGTTGCTAGGCAACGTTGGAAATGTAACCATTGGTTTTTGAGGTAGCCAAAGGTGAACTCCACGAACGAACTGCTCTAGCCCGACCTCAAAGCGGGTTCAACGCACTACCGATAGAAGGTGTGTGTGCGCTTTACTTATTCTCGTCCCATCTGCATGTCTCAGTTGGTCTTGTCGCGTAAGATAATTTCCTTTTAGTTTTATATTTACCTTATTCATCTCTCGACGTTATAAATCTCAGTTAAGATCAACAATTTAATCAACACAAATTTATTTAAAATCAACGAGAGAAATGTCCTAATCAGCTGGTTGAGCGGCTTGACGTTTGGTGCGCTCGTTTCGACCAGGTCGGTGTCGAGGCGGTTTACTTGCAGGTTTGGAGTTTGAGGAGGATTCTTTGTAGGCCAGTTGGGCTGGAGCAAAACCAAAGGGTAAGTCACGGCATTGCCCTCCTGGCAGGCAAACAAAGCCACTTCTAACCCGCGGATTTGGGTCTTCTGATTTTGATTTAATTGCTTTTCTTCGGCCCGACCCCGTTGAGCTGCCGTCATCTTTTAGTATAGAATCTTTACTTTCTTTGGCTCTACCCAACAAGATTTAATACGCTGGATTTCCGTCGTCAGCTGCACAATCTGCCGGTGCAATTCTCGATTTAGTTTTTGAGCTTTGGTCAATTCTTCTTGTAGAATTTTGTGTGATTCCATGTCTAGAACGTGATAAATCATTAAACTCTCCTTCATTATATCAATTCTTAGTTTTAGCTACAAACAAAACGATTCTTAAATTTCATTGCGGTCCTTATAAGTAACAAATTCGAATAAGGAATAACAAAACATTAACAAGAAAATCCAATTTTTATATACAACTAATTAAATTTCCCATATCTTCTGTTTCCGGATCGTCTCGGTATCTCACGAGCATAAGAGTGTTCCTGGTCAGGGTGGGGACGTCTGTCTGCGTCCCTTATCTCACTGGGCAACATTCCTCGCGGGATCACCACGTTCATGGCTTCTGTTTCTCCTCATCAAGATTGTAGAAGACATTGTACTTGGAATAGCACCAATTGCTATGGCCCAATTTACTTCGGCTAGATATCGTCTGGCTCGGTCCACCTGTCGGTCAGTTTGGCGTTGGTGTTCCTCCAAACGCGCCAACAGGAATTCCGCTTGCCCTCGAATTTCTAGGGCTGGATTACGGCCAGGCTCTCTTTTGATAGCCACAAAAGGGAGCTCTAGGTCCGCGTCGTCTCTATGTGTGCCCGCGCGGGATTCCTTCACTGGCGAGACTGAGAATCCCGCGTCCCATAGGGCCTGTCGGTTTTTGGCGGCCGATCGTGCGGGAAATCGCACAGTGACACGGGACGCGTCTATCCAAGAATGATCTGCAAAAGGTTAATCATCAGATTATTGAATAATTCCTCTATATATGTCTTTTATTATGAACATTTATTACAGTTTTAATTTATGAGTGGCAATTGCATGTACTAATAATATATATTTATGAGATGGAAGATTAGCTAAGAATGATTATTGGGTTCTCGGACGCGTAATTGTACGAATGCTTTCCTCGAAGTAAGCTATTTCCTACTCACAGTATTTTGGAAAATGTTCATTTACCTTACTTGTGTCATTTATCCTACTTGCTCGACTTAGACGGATATTCATAGTTATCCTAGGGGTGTTTCGGAATTCATAAGGACTTGCCATTGTCTGTGAGTTGCTTGTGATATCGGCGTGGTACTCGGCATGTTTACTGTTACTCGCTATCAGAAACAAAACGTTCGTCGTCAGAGTTATTTGGGCTCACGTGGCAATCTTAATCGTCCGTAATGGGCTGCGATGTTACCAGAATTGTAGTTGATAATCTCTAATTTTTGCTATAGACTAGTCTCTCAACGAGTACGCTGTTCCACTTCTGAATTGCTGAGCATCGGTTAGGTGGATGAGTCAAAAGGTGGACATTTTAAAAGAATAGCCTCATGAAAATAACTCCATTTAACAGTGTCAGATAAAAAATAACTCCATAACAAGATTAATGATAATTTTATTTAAGATGTCAACCAAATCCTCGCGATCATACGGAGCGTTTACTGGACGGACACTACGTTGGCTGGCTGCGAATTTTCTCCGGAAATCAATGGAAATCTAACCGTTTCTGTCTTCTCTGATGGCACTTATATAAAAGTGTAATTTAAGTGGATCTAATGATATGAGTAAAGCGCTTACCGTCTTCTTGCGTAGATCGCCTCTTTTCCGTTGTGATGCCAGGTTCTCCTCGAAAACCGCTAGTTCCTCCATTTCTCTGCCAATTATCTCTAGCGCTCATAGTAGTTTGTTTCAATCACATATCTGGTAAAATCGTCACCGCATTCACATTTATACTACACTCTAGGGACGTGCCACGTAGTCATTCTTTTCACTTTAGTAAATTCCATGTACGTGTAGTTATTCTCGTCCTGCATGATTACTGCCACATTTATTCATATATTAATTGATTTTCGCGCTGTTTTCCTACCCAGATCGTCACATTTCTATTGATTTTCTTTCCTCTCCCCAATGATTGTTTACATGAATATTATCGACGTTCCACTAGTGGTGTGTTGGGGAATTTCTGTCGAGTGTGGTTTGTTATTTAATCTATGTGGGAGTATGTCAACCCTTATTTTTAATCTATTTTAAATGTTCATGCGTTGTCGAGTGAAATTTAGCTATCTGGTGAGTTTTATTGCTTTTATTTTCAATGAGATTTGAACTCAGTTATAGCTATCTCAACCTATCGAAAGCACTATTCCAGTTTTCCTGTCGGCAATTAAGTCAGTAGCAAATGGCTGGCATGTAAGATTCGTTTCCAAAGGATTTGTCGATTTCGTTAAGGCTTTACACGAATACCGGAGTCGCTATCCAGTTACTGCTCCGATGAAGATGTTATGGGATTTTTACTGCGAAGATCACTTTCGAGAATTCCTAAAGTTCATCCGCCTATTCCATAATCCTCATCGACTCGCAAACCATTTGTGATGTTTCATGTGAATTAATTGATTATGTGTTCTCAAATCTTTCACAATTCTTTTGTGTGGGTCTTTTTCGTTGTGTTTTTTTTTAAATGTGGGTATTTATTATGATTGTTTCGTTTGTATTCTAATTTAATTTAGAATTATTATTAATTATTTCTAACGCGGTCAGTTAAAGATAGGGTTTTCGGAAATTTAATTATCGAGACCTATTTTAATTCGCTTCCTCCCTTATTGTATTTACTTTAATTCATTTATTATTCTCAGGGTTTAATCCTATTGTCACGGTAGTCTAATATTCGAGTATGATTATAATAGATGGAGTCGAGCTTTACCAATTTAATTATACATTCTACCATTAACGTTGTAGTGCGGAAGCGTATTTGTTTTAAACTTTAGGTACTTTTCGGGGATTTAACGACGAAAATTTTTGGTTCGTGAGTTTTCCTAATTACCAGTCGTGACTTTAAACGTTTTTTTCGGTTAATCAAGATTTTTTAAGAACGTGACTATAGTGATAAAATTCATGGTCTTTATTTTTCTATACTTGATTTTGTTATCGAGGTCGTCAGTATGAATTTTGTGATCCATTCTTTTACATTTAATGTTTAAAATCAAGACTACAGTATTTATCTTTATTCTATCATTTTTAGGCTTTGATTAAGATTGAAGCTATGTCAGTATTATCCACGTTTTTATTATTACGATTTTTAATCATTTTTATGAAATTTGAAACGATAGCAATGATTTACGACGCCTCTTCCAGTCATTTCCTTTTAATTGATCTTAGGACTAAGTATGTTGATATTAGAATGTTACGAGTGCCCACTGGACTACTCGGAGTGGTGATTTTAAGCTGATGGTCAATTTAGATTTTTGGTCGAATTTTCAGGAAATGGGATGCGGAGAGATAGCCAAAAGACCACCTCACCACTCCCCAATTTCCCTTATAACAGACAATATTGACGTTCCAGCTACTGCGTTTTCACGCCGTAGCCTTCACGGGCACAAACTATTGGCGGACTTACACCGCACTTACACAGTTTGGTTGGGGTGTGTATATTTTATTGACTTGCGGTGATGTGTCGGCTGTGGGCCGGAAAAAATTTCGACAGAGAAGTCTATTCATTTAAATATACATATATTTTCCATATACTTTGTTTCATAATTGTTATCCAGCATGTTCATACTGCATAAATCATAACTGTCTCTCCCCACGCCGAAATCCAAGCAGAGCTCATTCGAGGTTGCGAGGATACGACGTGGAGAGAGTAACGAACATTCTCTCACTCACATCAAAATTTTCAAGAACTCCACTGGTTAAGACTGCTTTAAGCTAGAATAGATTTTTTCAGATTAAAACTGAGGAATTTAACTTAAATTTATGTGAAAATGAATCGGTATATATACCTATTATACGACCCTAACCTTGCGTGTTATTTTTGATTTAGTAAAACAAAATTTGACCTTGTGATTTTCTAGTATATTCTATTCTTAATTTTATTATTTTCTAATTTAATTTGACAATTTTTCTTTTGCATTTTTTAATTGAATTGTTTCCAATTCAAATTCTTTGATTTTTATTCCATTTTCATGAAATTTCGCATTTTTTGATAAATTGTTAAATTTCGGTCAAATTGTTAGGTTTTCATGTTATGTTTATGTTTATTTCATTCGGATCTTGTTGCTATTTGTTATTATTTTAATTTATTTTTTGTTTTATAATTTTATATTTAATTGTTCTCTTTCTCGCATTTTAGTAGGGTTAATTGGTGTTTTAATAGGTTTGATTTTAAATCTGCATGTTGTATTTGCTTGTGTATTACCTATTCATTTAAACGATTCTCAAGGCCGTTGGTGTTCTGCCCCAGCATTATAATTAATTAAATAAACTGAGGTGAAATAACACGATCTAATAACACTCTTTTGTAGATATGGAGCCAATGAAAATCCTACAACAAGAGTTGAACCACGCGCGCAAAATCAACAAAAGTTTTTATGAGCAAATCTTGCAGCTGACAAAGGAGGTACAACAAATTAAAGCTACTTGGGTAGAGCCGAAGAAGGTAAAAACGCTCTACCAGAAGATAACAGCGGCACAAAAGAGCTGGTCGGAGGAGAAACAAATCAACCAGAACCTCAGAACATAAATAAGGGGTCTAGAAGTGGCAGTGTCAGTCTGTCAAGAAGGTGCAGCGGTGACGTACCCCTTCGTCTTTGCCCCTGCTCAGCTAGCATATAGAGATACAATAACGGCTGCGAAAACCACCCCAAAGCCCAGCATACATCGACCAGGGAGAAAGGAACGAGCCAAGAGTCTAGCTGCTCGAACATAGGCTAATGTGTTGGGCCAAAACACAAACGGCCTTGTAAATGTTTAAATGAATCGGTAACACACATGCAAATATAACATGCAGATTTAAATTCAAACCTATTAATACACCAATTAAACCCTATCAAAATATGAGAAAGAAGATAATTACATATAAAATAATAAACATAAAAATAAATTAAAATAATAACAAAAAAGCAACAAGATCCGCACGATATAAATATAAACATAACACGAAAACCTAACAAATTCGACCGAAATTTGATAATTTAACAAAAATGTGAAATTTCATGAAAATGAAATAAAATTCAAAGAATTTGAATTAGAAATAATTCGATAAAAATTTTAAAAGAAAAATTATCAAATAAAATTACAAAATGATAAAAATTAAGATTAGAATACACTAGAAAATTCCAAGGTCATTTTTACACAATTTTAATCGTTTTTCAGTTTTTCAAACTCGAATCAATTTATTTGATGTAAGTGTGAGTTTTATTTGAAGCTCTCTCTCCACGTCACATCTTCGCAACCTCAATAGAGCTCTGCTTGGATGTCGGCGTGGGGAGAGTGGTATTTTTATTTTCGATATGTTTGGAACAAGTACTTGTTATATTATTTTTAATATTAATAAATTATTTATAGTACCTAAACTCATTCTCTTTATCATTTTAATTGTCAAAATTTTTCCGGCCCACAGCCAAAGACACATCACAAGTTAGTAAAATCAACATATTATTCGAATTCGTGTAAGTGCGTGGAATATCGCCAATGATTCGTGCCTGTGAAGGTCCGGCGTGCGGAACGCAGGAGTTGGAACGTCAATATTATCTCGTATAGGAGAAAGGAGAAATAAGGAAGTGGTTTTTTGGCTACTTCCTCGTCTCTCGTTTTCTTTATATTCGACCTAAATTGCTCTACACACGGCTCAAAGTCACCACACCGAGTAGTCCAGCGGGCACTCATTAATTGTAATATAAACACAAATGCGCCTAAGGCTAAATGAAGGGAAAAGTGACGGGAAAATTAGAATAAAATCGTTGCTATGATTAAAATATAACGAGTACAACCAAATAGATAAAGTGAATACTATAATTAAATATGAGGATTTATAGTGAAAACCAATAATAAAACGACGCTAGAGGTAATACGTTAAATGCCATTAATAGCTTTACACCGATAAGACTAAATTTACTCAACCCCCGAAATCAGTGCACTATCTAGTACTTGTAATGTGAAAATCAAGATATAAAATAATTAATTGTAGAATCCTAAAAATATGATAATTAGGTAAAAATTAGAGATACCCCGATAAAGCAGGATTGAAATTATTATAATCAATAGAGCAATTGACTAACCAAATCGGAAAATTACGGACAACCAAGACCCAAAAGGTAATACGAATATTGAAATTAGTACTGACAACCCATACAAGAATACTAACCGAGTCTATCTGACTAATGAAATAGTTCCCCACACCAGATAATAACTCTTAAGTAGTTGCCATTAACCCAAACCCAAGCCTATAACATGCGAGACTATCGAACTAACCTTCGAACTCCGGTAAAGTGATTAAAAATTTCGAAAGTTTAAATAAATAACTGAGAAAAGTCCACAACAACGCGAATTAATTTATTTCCATAACAATACGAATTAAGCGGTGTCCCCTCTCTCCATTGGCAAGTACGGGGAACTTAAATCGGGTAAGGTTCTTCCAAGAACATTGAATAAACAGCTAACGGTCACACCTACAAAATTAACCTGACGATATTTATAAGAATCAAATTCATACCCAACAAAATTTTTTCAAATAAAAATTCATCTAAAGAATAGCTAAATACCGCCAAAAATTAAATGGTTAAAATCCGTTTAAAATTGACATAATGATGATGGCGAGAATAGTATTCAAACCTAACAAAAGGGTTCGATCCAAACAAAATTTAGCAACTAAATAATTAAAGTCCGTCTAAAACCAATTTAATAATAACAAAACAATAAAGTTCGAGCCTTATAAAATTTACTCCCAACAAAAAATAAATTAATAGATTCTCCCTAAATCTGAAATGATACGAATCAGTGGTATAAAATTTACTTCCAACAAAAATAAATTAATAGATTTTCCCTAAATCTGAAATGATATGAATCAATGGTATAAAATATACTTCCAACAAAAATAAATTAATAGATTCTCCCTAAACCTGAAATGATACGAATCAGTGGTATAAAATTTACTTCCAACAAAAATAAATTAATAGATTTTCCCTAAATCTGAAATGATATGAATCAATGGTATAAAATTTGCTTCCAACAAAAAATAAATTAATAGATTTTCCCTAATTCTGAAACGATATTAATCAATCAAACATATGACGTAACTTACTAGGTAATTGAAGAGATTTGATTTCCGTGATAGATCGACCATCTGATTAATAGAAATGTCCCCGTGAAAACTAAAAAATCTAAAAATCAAAGGTCATTGGCACACTCACCCGAAGTAAGGAAGACTAGATCTTTCCGTGAAATGCCAAATCGATATCCAGTGTGCCGAAATCCCAGTTATCATAACTAAGAGCGAATTGAAAACCTCCCTTGAGTGTGTGTGACTACGAAATTTCTACCCCAGCCTACACACACGCCAACATAAAACCTGCCGATAATAGTCTACTAATTAGAAAACCAAAAAATCAGACTTAGACAGGAAAATCGCTCACCATCAGACCTATTCAATAATCATAAAATCATGGACGAATCGAGATCGAATAGAAACGCTCCAGTAACGTTCTAAGTGGAAGCTACGCCTTCGGAACCCCGACCCAACGATACCGGTAAATCCATTCTTATGTTCAAATTTCCTCCTAACCATATAAGTCTTAGCCGGGAGCTCAATACCGACCGAGTGAATCCAATTTAAACTAACGATAAGTTTTGGAAAATAAAAGAATTTTTTTGTTTTATTATGAACTTTTCATGAAGTAAATTCCCTAGGTAGGTTATCAACAATTCTCCAAATAAAGATGGATTTTCCTGGCATTAAAATGAATAGATAAGTTCACTTTTAACCTGTTTTATTAATAATTCTCTTCAAATGATTAGGAAAAAATAAAACCTAATTTGATAACCCCCGAAGTAATACAGATTAAATTTTGTAGCAAATTAAATAAAATGATTCCCTTAGTGGCAGCTCAATTAATTAGGTAGAGAAAAATTTGATTATTCATTTGATAATTCCCTCAATAATACGAAATTGTTCCTTCATAAACGAATTAAATGAATAAATAAAGAAACGAGTGAGGTATTTGGTGAAGCGATATGTATAATAGACGAGATAAATAGGTATAATAGGGTCAGACAATGATTTTTTTTATTTTAATAGAACCTGGTCGGACCTTCCATGATATCCTCCCTATAGTAATTTCATTAAGTAAGCATGTTTATAAAATTTTTTTTTAAATAAAAGAAACAAAATATATATACAGTTTTTTTATAAGGATTTTTAGGTAATACCTGGGTTAACTTTTGGTTTTCAGAAACCCTTTTATTTGGAAAAAAATCTTTTATGGATATTTTACAGTACAATAAACCATTCATTGAAAAACTAAGATAAAGTTTTATCCCTATTTCACGAATTAGCATTTGATAAGCTGGTTAAATAAACAATGATATTAAGATGTTAAAAAAAAATATTTATAAATTCGATTTAAATTAAATAAAAATTTGCGGGAGCAGGTTGTCATCGAGTTGCTATCCTTCACATTGTAGACTTCCATTTGATATTCCTAGGTCTTATATAACGTCTATGTAGACAATGACATACTCGCACATCTATTATAGATTATAATTAAGGTATTAGTTTAATGTCCAGTAAGAGATTTTTAACGTAAAGTATGATTTTGATATCCATCCATCGATTTTGGTGCCATTAAATATGTTATTTTTTAATTAATTGTTGATTTTAGTTTAATTTAATATATATTATATCCCTTAACTAATTGCGATTTAGTTTGATTCGGCGTACTTATTTTAATGTCCACGAGTTGATTTTTGACTAATTTAACGGAATGACAAATAACATTTAAACGCCTTTTAATAAATCATTATTTGGATTAAAAATTCCTTTTCCCTTTTCTTGTTAGTGTTTAATGCGATGAATCTTAAATGAGTTAGGAGTAGCGAATTCCACTGCCTAGGAGACACAAAAAATAGTTGACTACTTTAAACAAAATAATTTTTGAATATATTTTT
The DNA here is from genome assembly GCA_022537955.1 of Schmidtea mediterranea. NCBI lineage: Eukaryota > Metazoa > Platyhelminthes > Tricladida > Dugesiidae > Schmidtea > Schmidtea mediterranea. The sequence goes on from CM039679.1 coordinate 13,787,193, forward strand.
TTTTTAAAATAATATTAGTTTGAATAAAAATGTATCCAATACCCCCTGCAATTAACAGTTAACTCCAGTTAATTCTAGTTTAAACGGGACTTAGGACACATCCATAACGTTAACTAGGTACCTTAAATTAGCTTTCAAGTAAGAGGACCCGACAGACGGGTTATCAACTGTATCAAACTTCAATTACTCATAGACTATCCCAAGAGCGTTTTAACCATTTTGCTAGATAGTCGGAGATTTCATTAATGTAATCAAATTATAGATATGTCAGGACCTTTCGTGTTCGTGTCCCCGCACATTGCCGACCAGTGGAGGCAGGCTTGGCTCCAGATCGAGCGAGCGAGAGGCTACGAGGAGCCCCAACCAAGAGGGCTTAGACAAACCATCGGACAGATGCTAAGGATGAACCAGAGATCACCGTTGACAAACGGACAAGATGGCGAACAGTATCCGGCTCGAAAAATTCGGGAACACGCCCGCGAACTCCTTGCCCGCCTAGAGGACCATCAACGGCAGGTCGACTTCCACGTGGTCAGGGCCAGACGATACCTGGCCAACGTGGAGGACGACATTGCGGCCGGGCGGATCGCGGATGTCTACTCGTGCATGCCGCCACCCCGCCCAAGACCAGCCCGTAATACGAAACGGCCCGTATTCATAATTCCGGACTACTCCCCTGAGGAAGGGATAATGAAGTTTTTCGAAGGTTCTGGACCTCGCTGATTTATGAACCTCCGACCGCCTAGTTTTATTATAAACAATTTTATAAAATAGATAATTGTCATTTGAGATTTGTTTCAATTTTTTTTTGATGATTTCTTAGTATAATTTTCGTAACTTGTGTTTAAATTAAGCGTATGCTTGAGAATTTTAAATCAGTTAATAAAAGCTTTAATGTTCATTATTGCAGCAATGGAACCCTTGCAAATATTGCAAACGGAACTGACCCACGCAGGGCAAGCCAATAAAAATCTTCACGACCAGGTTATCCAACTAGCCCGGGAGGTCCAACAAGTCAAGGCCACATGGGTAGACCCAAAGAAGGCCAGATCATTGTATCAAAGGCTTACCGCGGCCCAAAAGGAATGGGCAGAAGAAAGGCAACTGATCCAGAGCTTAAAGACCCAAATAAAGGGGCTGGAGGTTGCGTTGTCGGCCTGTCAAAAATGGGCAGCTGTAACCTATCCACTCGTCTTCGCTCCTGCCCAATTAGCCTACCGAGAGGCGATAGAAACCCCAACAACAACCCCAACTACAACACCAACGCCGAACAGCTACCGGCCAAGGCGAAAGAAGCGGGCTAAACGTCGAGCCGCTCGTTTACTAAATAAACCTTAATTAACTCACATGATATGGTTGCTTGAATATTATGTTTATGTCAAAAAATTATATATCCCCTTGTTATTTAAACGATATCTACGAACCTTTAATAAGAATAATAGATAAGTGTCAAAAACCCGCAACCAACACGCTAAGATGAACATTACGACATGCAACCGCTTGTTCTATATCATTATCACAATTTTAGTTGTTCACCGACGAACCCAAACGATAAAACCTATGATATAAAAGGGACCTAATAATCTAAAGCGGGCACAAGTCTTCTAACGACAGCTCGTTGGACCCAGAGATCGTCCGAGCAATTATAGTATTAGTAATAACACTCACTTTTTGCGGACGATCTACCCACTCGAACACAGTTCCAACGTTGCCCAGCAACGGGTGCCGAGTGGTAGCAACAAATATTTATATGGCGTTACCTGGGCAACCACAGGGAGATTAAAACAAAGCATAATACCCAGTAACCCACCACTGAGGTGAAATAACACGATCTAATAACACTCTTTTGTAGATATGGAGCCAATGAAAATCCTACAACAAGAGTTGAACCACGCGCGCAAAATCAACAAAAGTTTTTATGAGCAAATCTTGCAGCTGACAAAGGAGGTACAACAAATTAAAGCTACTTGGGTAGAGCCGAAGAAGGTAAAAACGCTCTACCAGAAGATAACAGCGGCACAAAAGAGCTGGTCGGAGGAGAAACAAATCAACCAGAACCTCAGAACATAAATAAGGGGTCTAGAAGTGGCAGTGTCAGTCTGTCAAGAAGGTGCAGCGGTGACGTACCCCTTCGTCTTTGCCCCTGCTCAGCTAGCATATAGAGATACAATAACGGCTCCGAAGACCACCCCAAAGCCCAGCATACATCGACCAGGGAGAAAGGAACGAGCCAAGAGTCTAGTTGCTCGAACATAGGCTAATGTGTAATTGACATCCTCGAATACATATTTTTTTTTGTTGTTCGTTTAATTGCTTCTTTATTGATTTCGGTGGTCGCTTGAAATAGCATAACGTTAAATAAATAACGAAAGTTCAGTAGTTAATTTACAGATTGTGTGAGACTAAACAGATAAGAATCGGACCAGACTAAATAAAGCACACGCAGGCCTTCTAACGGTAGTGTGTTGAACCCAGCTTGAGGTCGGGCCAGAGTAGTTCCTCTATGGCGCTCACCTTTGGCGCCCTCAAAAACCCATGGTTACATTACCAACGTTGCCTAGCAACGGGTAATCACTGGGCGCAGTGAACATTTTACATCTGGGGTCGTGGTTGTCAAAACCTTAAACCCCACATTTTAATTATATCTTTCTCGCATTTTAAGGTGTTTAATTGATGTTTTATGGTCTGATTTTAAATCTGCGTGTCATGTTTGCGTGCTATTTCCAATTCATTTAAACAAAACTCAGTGTTGACCCAACAGTTGTAATAAGAATGCATGGCTTCAAGGCTAAACAATAAAAACCAGCCATTAGTATCAATATCCATTTGAATGTTGGCTGCGTTGGCAATATCACCTATGTGGGGTTAGTGGTGTGGATGACCTTCACCCCATACATACAAAATAGTTTTCGCCCGCCAATGGTTACCCGTTGCTAGGCAACGTTGGTACTGTAACCACTGGTCACAGGACCTCTAAAGGTGAGTTCCGATATCAGAACTGCTAAGGGTTAGTTCTATGTCGGGTTCAGCGGAGTGCCGTTAGAAGGCTTATGTCCGTCTTCTGTTTCAGGTCCCTTTATTACTTTCCTTTTAATATATCTTTTCTCTATATTTGCTTACAAATAATAACATAATAAACTAAACAATTTTATTTATTATCAAACGAATCAGCAGTCATGGGTTTATTATTTCATTTGGCCACTCCTTGGGCGCGTCGTCGCAATCGTTCGGTTCGACCTGGTCTAGCGTGTGATCGAGTTTTCTTGTTGGTCGACTGGGATTTTTCTTGGTCGCGATAGGCCAATTGTGCCGGAGCGAATACCAGAGGGTAAGTCACTGCACTTCCCTCCTGGCACGCCGATAGGGCGACCTCCAATCCTTTGGTTTGTGTTCGCTGTGCCTGGTTTAACACTCTTTCCTCTTTCCAGCCCTGTTGTGCTGCAGTAAGGCGCTGGTATAACGCTTTCATCTTTGCGGGTTCGGCCTAAGTGGCTTTCAACTGTTGCATCTCTAAACTCTGTTGTAGGAGTTGACGGTGTAGATGATGGTTTTCCCGTCTGAGTTCCTTTAATTCTCGGTGTATTATTCTCGTGGCTTCCATTTCTAAAATCAAAATATTTAATGATTTGTCATCTGCAACGTTAATTTAATTCTATTGGCCCTTTCTTTTAGTTATTTTCATGGTCACTATCGTACATTAGCGGCTATTTCTCATGCGTCTCAATCAGTTTGTGTTAGCCCTCTAGTTGATCATGGTTTGTCGAAAAAACGTTTTACCTTTCTACCTTATTTATTGTTTAAAATTTTCTAAAGAATTTACTGAATAGGCCAGCAACTTGCATTATTCATTTATACTAGTATAAAAGTATTTAATTAATAAAACTAAAGATTAAATAACGAGTAAAACATCAATATTTATTGTTACATAAAACTAATCAATATATTTCTCCGGTTCATTTGGGGTCATTAAAACGTGCGTTTCTTCGATCTATGCTATTGGAGTTCCATTGGGGATGTCTGCTGGCGTACGTGTGATCCCCAGTTTGGCGGGATCCAAGTCGATTCTTGAGGGTGGTCTGAATTAGCTTTTTTGGTAACACCAGTTTAGTCGGTGCCGTCATCTGTAGTAGTCTTGGATCATCTAACTCGAAGGAAACTCCGTATTCTGGAGGAAATCCATCGGCACTCGGATAGCTCCACTTGCTATGTCCCGGTTCACTTGAGCTAGCCGCTGTCTGGCTAAAACTGCCTTCCGGTGATATTTTCTCTCAAACTCCTCCATCTTCATGGCCGTGAATTTGGCTCGCTGTCGGACTTCTCGCGCTGGATTTTTTCCGGGCTCGCGCTTGATAGCGATACTCGGTAGTTCGACTTCTTCGGCTTGATATTCAGATCTTCGCGGCCAACTGGAATCTCCATAAGTGGATAAAAGGTATCCATTATCCCACAGCACTTGGCGATATCGAGCGGCGGAAGCGCTCGGAATTTGGAGAGTTACTCGGGAGTTATCGTTCCAACTTCCATGTGGGTCTCTGCGATCTGAATGCATAATAAATTTAGTTACAATTCATACTTACCAAATGTCTGTTCGTGAAACTATGGGCTTAGTAACCTATTCTACTTCAATAGTGCGTTTGTAAGGGTAAATTTTGGTTAAAGGCAAAAAAAATTGTAATGTACGGAAGTACCTGGTTGTCTTTCTCCACTAGGCCTTCGAGTATCGTTCCTCGAGATTCGTCCCTGTAGAGGATCTCTGGTTCGATTGCATCCACGATCGGTATTTGCTAATTTACGATCCATCGATATTTGTGTGGTATGAATGGTAAATTTTTGTTAGTCCTTTTATAGTCATAAATCTGTTTGCTAGGACGTGGTGGCGTGGTGAACTGACAATTAATTTATCTTTCTTGCGTTATAATGTTATTATATTATTTTTTTTATCGGTTAGTTGCGAATTTATTGGTTATGTCGACGGTTATTTGGTATTCATTAAATTTTGTCAGTGAAAGTCCATTGTCACCGATCACCTTATCGTCTTTATCAATCTGCCGATCACTAAATGAACTTTGATTCACGGCAAATATTTCTTCGGCGTCATGATCTTATTAGGTCAATGTCATTGACCCATCGTCCACGTTGGAATGTAGTCTGTTTACTCTGTCACAAACTCAGACTATGACCTGTCTGTAGTTTATTTAGTTACAATTACCGTTGCGATCGAATTTGTTCTCTATTGGTTTCGTGGATTATTACGTGGCCAATTTTATTGTCAATTCGGTAGATGAACTTCTAGGATGTTCTCTCTCTAAATTACTGCTCTTATTCAACGCCGGCTAACTAGGAATTCACTCTATTAGGATTTCCTCCGGATTATGCTATTTCTCGAAAATATTCAACTGTACGTACTCGTCATGGAGAAGACTACTAGGTGGGATACTCAACGACTGCGATTCGATGAAGAGTAGGCTAGGGTTGTGGTAGAGTCTAAATCTTTGCTCTATATATGATCTAATATTTCATTGCGTTATGATTTTAAATTATATTGTTCGCTAATTTAGTCGGGAGTTTTCATTTTATTATTTCTATCAATTTCAGGGTGTCTCGTTAGATATTATTCGGATCTGAAGGTTTAATGCTATCCGTGGGATATTTACGGTGTTTGAATTATTACGGTCTATTTTATGAAAGCTGAGCTCTGTTATTATTTAATTACGAACCGTATTACGATATTTATTACTATTAGTTTACTACCTTTTTTATGAATCATTGTTATTAGGTTATTTATTTACGTCAGGTTCGATTTAATATTATTACTTTTTTTGTTGCCTTTTATTTATTAACTATAATGCATTTGTATTATTTCAAATCATTGAATTATCCTTTGATCCGTTAATTACATCTTTATCCTTCAATTGGTTAAAGGAACTAAGTTTAATTGTTAATTTTTGGTTCATTATTCATCAATGATGGCTGCTTTGATTCACAATTCATTTCGAAATGTTAGTTGATCTAGTGGTTATTCTTTTATTGGAATCAGTTACTTCCGCCTTATCCGCTACCATTTAATTGTCCATCATTTTAGTAAAGTTCTATTTCCTTACTTTATTTGTCGGCTTCCTAATCATGAAATTTATTAGTTTATATTTAATCAGAGGATAATTCAATCATGGATCATTTTTTGAAATTTTACTTTCTTTAATTATAGATTGATTTTATTTACTCATCCATTACATCTTGGTTACTTTACCAAAAATTATTCTTTATATTTTAATCACAAGTTCGGTTTTGGTTCAACCAATTTATTAATTTGTTTACATCGCGTCGAGTTCTAGGTCATAGATTTAATTACTTTAGATCAAATTAATCACAATTTAGTTAGTAAATTTATTTGCATCGCATCGGTTTCAAATCCCCACTACCCGAGCCTTAATTTAGTCCTAAGGTTCTTGTGTTCATATTAGATTTTACGAGTGCCCACTGAACTACCCGGTGTTATCATTTTAGCCGATTTGTAATTAGATATTTTAGGTCGATTTTACGGGAGATGGGCGAAAGAGAGCCAGCCAAAAGACTAGTTCTCAATCTTCCCACCGCCCCTATAATGGATAGAATATTTACGTTCGAGATCCGTCGTTACGCACGACAAAGCTCTCACGGGCACACACTATAGGCGGAGAAACCGCACTTACACAGTGTGACTAGTTGTGTTTTGATTTTACTTTCTTGTGTGATGTGTGGCTGTGGACCAGAAAAATTTCGACTCATTAAAAAGAATTCATTTTCGAATACATATATTAGTGCATTTCAGTAAAAGCATAGTTGACCATTGATTCATTTCATTCATACACAATCAGGTGGCAAATAATTCCCACATGCACGAGTCAGTAGAGCTTACCTGTAAGATACTGGGTTCTTGATGTGGAAATAGTTGCCGAGAGTTGTTCCTCTAATTGAAAAAGTTCTTCTGAATAGTAATTATTCACTGAGTGAAAAAGCGATTTTTATGGTTATAAAACCGGTTAAAACTTTGTGAAAATGGATTGGTATTTATACCTGTTCTGTGACCCTAACCTTGCGTGTTAATTTTTATGCGTTAAAACAAAATTTGACCTTGCCATTATGTGTCTAATTTATTTCTAATTTTTTATTATTTTTTCGATTTATTTGACAATTTAATCGTTTATTTTAAATTTCAATCACTTCTGATTAAAATTATTTTATTTTTGTTCGATTTATTCATGAACTCTTTTAATTTTTCATAAATTGTCACTTTTTCGGTCAGATCTTTTGTTATTGTGTTATTTCTATGTCAATTCGTGCATATCTTGGTGCCTTTGTTAATATTTTAATTTTATGTTTTCTATTTTATATGTTAAATTATGTGTTTTTCTCGAATTTTTAGGTGGTTACTTGATGTTCATGGGTCCGATTTTAAATTTTGCATGTTATGTTTGCGTGCTGTTTCCAATCCATTTAAACAAAATCTTGTACTGGCCCAACACCTAAAAGAAGTAAAGAAGAAAGCTCTTTAACCCATCAGTAAACACAATAGTTAAATCATCGAAATAGTTTGATTCTATATAAATTTAATAACTTTTATTAATACAAAGAATATTTGAAATTTAATTTTAACAAAACTATCTTATATATTTTAATTTCATATAAATTAATAAATCATCCATCAGAAATTTATTTATCTTTATTTGTAAATTTTAAATTAAATTTAATAAAAGATTTTATATTAATTTAATTGTTCATATAAAATTCCAAGTAAAATTTTATTAACGAAGTTTAATATTAATTATTTCTAAACATAATGTTTTCAAATGAAATTAGTCCTTGACCGACATTTGAAAATTGTTTAAATTGTTAATTTCATAACAACCACTTAAATAGTTATGGAAGGCGATACTTATGAGAATGCTAAAAAACCACAAATTTTTGTAGAAAGAACATTAGCTATTATTAAACCTGATGCTATTCATAGAACTGATGAAATAGTAAAGCGAATATTGGATCATGGTTTTCATATCATTCAAGTTTATATATGTTTTTATTTTATTTTAATATTAAAATAATAGCAAAAGCGTGTTCACTTAACGCCAGAAGAAGCGAGTGACTTTTATACTGAACATTTTGGAAAATTATTTTTCCCAAGTTTAATTGCTTATATGAGTAGTGGACCAGTTCACGTTATTGTTTTGAGTCATGAAAATGCTATATCATTGTGGCGAGATATCATTGGACCAACTAATGCAATGAAAGCAAAAATTACATCTCCTGAAAGGTGATTTAATTTTTTATGGGATTTAATTTTATTTATTACTTATAGTTTAAGAGCTATTTATGGGACAGATGATCAGAGAAACGGTTTCCATGGCAGTGATAGCTTTTCAAGCGCTGAAAGAGAGATAAGATTTTTTTTCCCGGAAGGTAAAATATTTTTCAAATTTTTCAATGCTAATTGTAAATTTCTAGATGTTATTGAACCGATTCCCGTTGGCTTAGCAGCCAAGGATTATTTGGCACGAAATGTCAACCCAATTTTACTCAAAGGTTTAACGGAAATGTGTAAAAATAAACCCATGAATCCATTGGTAAAAACTTAAATACTTTTATATTTGTGGATGCTGAGATAGATATGGTCATTTTTGATTGGTTGATGTGCAGTGTAATTGATCCAGGCTGGCTTGGTCGTTATGGTGACCTTTTATGAGCTCTATCGGTTATTGGGTTCTAGTCGAGTTATCGCCCCCACACTATTTGAATTAAACCGATATTACCCTAATGGACTACTATGAGTTATCGTAAACATCACTAGTGTTTCGATCTCGCGAATGGAATTACCGCGCATTTGCTCTATGAGTTATCGCGCATTTGCTCTATGAGTTATCGCGCATTTGTTCGATGAGTAATCGCGCATTAATAAAACGATCGTGCTTATAGGTTTACTAGTATGTTACTAATAGTAATTAGGTTTGTGGAATCCAATAAAGTTTATCAGCTCTGATAAAATTAATAAAATGCACCTTGATTTTAAATGGTGCTCACAATCAATTCGTTGCGAATGAATTTTAAATCCCTCGGATAACAATTTAAAATGTTAATTTTCAACATGCATGCCTTATTATGTTCAATAATATTACCATATCCATTTAATTTGGCATCCTCTCGAACGCGTGTGTAGATATGACTAGCAGACTATCAAATCCATATGGCACCTATTACAAGTAAAGTGATATACGAGATCATAACATTGGTCGAATATTTGTAACAGATTTATTATTGAATATGTTGAAAATTGAAATATGTTTGAAAACCATCATAAAACAGCAAAACAAATACGGTATCAGATAAATCCTTTCATTATTTTATCAAACTTAGCATTATTCAATTGATCACCATCAGTCAGATTCATTACATTACTATCGATGTTAGTCATGGGAATCAACACTAAAATTATATCATCTATCTCATTCAGCTTATTAACATACTTATCAATATTTTCACATCAAATTGTGTAAAAATATCTTAGATTATTCATTATTACTGAGTAAATCAGCCAATTTCTCTATAAAATATTAATAGATTTACAAAACGTAATCTCCAAGAGCGATAGACCAATCCGCTTATCGTATTAATAGGGTTTTTGGCTCACAAAAACCATCTGATTATGTATACAAACCAGTATCGGTTTACTATTTTATAAATTACCGTTTCCAAATACATTTACTTCTTTTCCTCTAAAGCAGAGGTTCTTAACCAGGGGTGCGAGTTAACAATTTTAAAAAATTCACTGTAACTAGTAGGTACTTATGCACTTTAGTACCTCCCGGGTTCGAATCCTAAAAAATGCAAAATTCTAACCCTAATTGGATTTTTTTTGCTCCAGAACTGACCTAACCCTGTTTTATTTTTCAATTTTTAGCACTTTTAATTTAGGATTAGGTTTTCAAAAAAATTAATATGCAGGATTCAAACTCATAAAGAAAAAAAAATTCAAAATTTCAATAAAAAATTCATCCCCGGAATTCGAACTCGGGGTACTAAAATACATAAGTCCGCTTGTAAAAATAAAAACGATTAAACTTAAAAATTCATTTTGCGAGTAAATTTTTGAAATTTAAACATTTCTAAATTTTTTTGTATTTAATTTAAATAAAAAACAAAAACAACAAAGTACCCATAGTTATTTTTATATTTTCTTTATTTTAATCAATTGTTGTGAAGATTTTTAAAAAATTGTGCTGGTAGGTAAAAAGGTTAAGAACCACCGCTCTACAGTATTGTTTATTGATTAGAAACAACGAAAGAAAAGTGATATACGAGATCATAACATAGGTCGAATATTTGTAACAGATTTATTATTGAATATGTTGAAAACCCTCATAAAACACCAAAACGAAATATGCCCCCCCTTGGCTATTATAACGTTTGTAACACGTTATGGCATTGATTTAACAAGTGTTTTACAGTTTTCAGATATTTGCTAGTCTTGAAACCGTATTTTGATTACAGCTTCAATTTTTTTTGTTGTAAAATCAATTTTACGAAAAAATTTAGATGTGGTGAGTTCCATGGCCACTCAAGACATGAATTCGGTTTGTCCTTGAAATGTTTCATCGTGACCTTTGACGCGTGATATGGAATCGAATCTTGTTGCAAAACTGCTCGACCCTTGACATATTAGTGCAGCTTCTCGATTTTATTCTAGCAAGTCTCTATGTTTATAAGAGCTCATTATGCCTTTGACCGATACAAAAGATCTGGTAACTATACGAAAAGCAATCCTAAAACAATGTTCTTAATGGGCGTTTAACGATTTAATCGATATGAGTTACCGTATGATTTTCTTTATCACCTTTTCTAACAAAACAAAATCTTCGTCTTTGATGTGATTTCTTCCTTCCACATTTCCTTGTTGAAACATTGACATAAACTCTTCTAGTTTTTATTCTAGCAAGCCTCTATATGTTTGAGAATTCATTGTGCCTTAGACCGCTACAAAAATCTGGTACTTTTATATGACTCAGTCAATTTATCTTTACTACTAATAGATTTACAACAAGTAATCTCCAAGAACGATATTTCGCTTGTATTTGAACTCACGAAAACTATCTGTTGGCACCGATATAAATCAATATCGGTTATTATTCTATGAATTACTGTTTGAAAAAACATTTATTTTATTTGAATAGAACTGAAATGAAAATTGCTAATTTTGTTTTTAGCGAATTGTCTTCTGATGTTGGTCATGTTTATTGTTTTACCGTTTTCTCGAGGATTTTTTAGAATTTTAGGAAATCTATTTTAAAAATAATTGGAAGGGCTAATGTTAAAATTATTTTAAAGTCTTACAAAGTTGGTAATATATTTAGTAATAAATTTCTGATATCTTTCGCTTTATGTTCAAATTTCGTATACTATTTTACTTGTGATGGGTGTGACTAGGCCCGGATAGAGGAGCTCTAGGGGCCTTATGGTACGGGGCCCAGCTTTTAAAGGGCGCCAATTTCAAATTAATCAGGATAAAAATTGTAATTTTTAAACCAGGGAAAATATTTCATGTCATAAATAGTTTATTAAACTTCTTTTAAAAATTGTGAAGTATAATAAAAAATAATTAAAAGAAATTATATTATTATGTAATAAATACAATGTATATCAGTAAATAAAAAATAATTGTTTTTTATAATTCAAATATCAAGACCAAATTACATAAAATTAAACGTTTTTCTAAAAAATATAATATGTGGGCCCCGCTAATATTGAATCTCTCTGTGGGCCTGGGTGTAATGCCACATATATTTGAGAAACCATAAATCAACATATTGTTTAAGTTTTTAAATGAATCGGTTCTATTGAATTCTGCAGATTGCTAATAAACACTATGTAATCTATTTATTGAAGTTATTCAGAGCCTGATGATAACATCTGAGATGCCGTAATATATTGAAAATATATATTTTAAATTAAAAGATAACGCCAATAAAAAACTTTTCGTACGATCTATTTCAACAGCATAACTGTCATCTTCAGGTACACAAAACCAACTAAAAATATTATGAATTAACATTTAATTTAAACAAATTATTTTTTATTAATTTAATTTTGTAATAAATAAATATTTAAAAAATATATTTAAATAACTTTTAACTAATTTAAAATTATTTTTATATATAAGTATTATAATTTTTTAAAAAATAATGTAATTTAAAAATTCAATTATTTTAATAATATTAAAAAAAGTTTTTTTTAAAAAAACAATACATAAACATGATTTAACATACTTAAACTATTTAAAAACATTCAAAACATTCGTAGTCACAGCACTTTGCACATTAATCTTTGGATCCAATGACCTTATCAGCAATGCTTCACATATCATATTTATATTATAATTTTTAAATTACATTATTTTTTAAAAATTATAATATGAATAAAAATTATAATATTTATATAAATAAAATTTTAAATTAATTAAAAGTTATTTTAATATATTTTTTAAATATTTATTTATTACAAAATTAAATTAAATGTTAATTCATAATATTTTTAGTTGGATTTGTGTACCTGAAGATTACGGTTATGTTGTCGAAATATATCGTACGAAAGGTTTTTTATTGGCGTTATCTTTTAATTAAATCGTTGCTAAAATTATTTCATTATTTATATATTTTAAAAGTTGTGTTTTGTATTTAATAAAGTAATGGTGGATTGCAAAAAAATTTAAATATAATTTTTATAAAAATTTGAATTAATGAAACAATAAAATTAATGTTTGAATTTAAAATGTAACTGTTTGTTTTTAAAAGATTTAAATTGTAATTTTAATATAAAATACAATTGATTTTTATCAATAAAATTAATATTTGAATTTAAAAGATTTGAAATATAATTGTAATAATTAATATATATTTGAATTAATAAATCAATTAAATTAATGATTGACTGTAAAAAGCTTTAAGTATAATTGTTTCCTTTTGAATATTTTTAGTATCTGTTAATGAAAACCGAGCTGTTTTAAAAATGTTGTTCAATAGCCTAAATAAAACCTATTTATAATTATAATTGTAAAATACTAAAGTAAGATGGTGAAATAACGAATAAATTCTATTGGCTTATATTGTGCGACAATTAAACATACTACACAGATGCAGAAGAACGAAACCGTGTGTTAATTGTTGAAAAGGGATGATTTGATTGTTGTTAAGAAAATCGATATTTTGTCAATTAATATTGATTACAAAATCAAACATAATAATTATTTTTAATCATATTACAGATTTGGCTAGCTGATTGGCTATTGGACAATAATCCAAATAAACCAGATATTAAACATCAATAATTCATTTTGTGGTGGAACTTTTCAATAAATTTTGACTATTGTGATAATGATTTCATAAATATTAATTCTTTTGTATTTGCAAGTTTTTCTTTTAAATTTAATGTTATTTTCCATAATCATAATTTAATCTAATTAGCAGGAGCAGCCAATGATTTAGGTCCTCCAATTACTCTTTTCCATATAAAATTATTGATTTAATTATCAAATGCTAATTATCATTGTGCTAAAATAATAATCGATAAAAACATGCTACATTAAACTGCACTGAGATAGATTCTCTATAATGCTAAATAAAAATCAATAATCTTATAATATAGAAACATACAAACTCACTTGAGTGTCATTCTTTGTAAGTGCAGTGAGATATATTGAAAAATTAGTAGAAAAATTAAATAAAGCAACACATGCAAACTTTCAACATGTTGTCAATCTGCGTTGAGAAAAGCTATTTAAAATGACCAATTACTTCCTTAAGGTCAAAATCACTTTCTTAAAATTCTTACATATCTTTAGTTTTTTATAATGACTTCGGTATCAATATAACATATATTTGCGAGATATAATATTATCAAATACATTCTTTTTAAATAATCCATTTGGGCTATATGTTATAAACTCATCTTCGTCGGATTCATCAACATGTATTTTCCTCTTACTATTTCTTCTCTGTTCATAATTAGAACTAACTGAAATTGTCGAAACTTTTTCTTGAAACCTGTAGAAGATTTGTAGAATATTTTTCGTGGGATTCTATCAGTGAGAAGTTGCAGGGGCAATGTTCGCCACTAGAAGATACATCGCCTTTCACGTAATTATCGAGAGTTGTGCGCAGCAAACACTCATCGTCGAAAAGAGTTCCGCAATCATTCAGATTTTTATGGAGAGTAAACCTAAAGCACGAGTATCTAGCCGTCAATTAGCCCATCAGATCAATTTTATTCTGGTCCACCATATTCCGGAACATATCTTTGAAATATCAGAAAATGTTTCCAAAATATGAAACCGGGAAAAAATCGACGATGTCGCTGAGAACGCGATACTGGAAGTGAACCTATCCAGCTTATTGAACACCTCGCCCGAGAAAGTGTTCCATCAATCAACTCAGCCGAACACCGATGATTCGCGAGAAAATCCTGAATCCACGCATATCGACGATGGGAAAAATCGACGTCAATAATTTGGCCATTTTCCTGCCACATTGACAAAAGGTGCCAATTGAAGAAAGAGCTTCGCTAAAAACTCCAAGCTTCGATGTCAACGACAATTGGTTGAACATACCACTAATAAGGCCTTCCAAAAGGTCGCTATCGGCGATATCAACGCCAGCGACGAATATTCAACGTGAATTTCCTTAAATGCCGAATTGAATTGATACTGATAGCAATAATGATATGTTTGATAAATAAATGAAAGTAATGTGCCTCTTGGTGTAGGTCTTACAATTATTTTTCAATTTTCTGAGGGTCTTATAAATTTTAGAAAAGCTATTTTAAAAATCATTGGAAGTGCTTATTTTAATATTATTTCAAGGTTTTGTAAAGTTGGTAAATTTATGTTATCATTCGGTCTGTGTTCTGATCTCCTATATCATTTTACATGTGATAGGTGTAATGCTACATATATTTGAGAAACTGCCAGTCATATCTACTGGTGGGTTACAGGGTTTTGTTATTTGTTTAAATCGTCTTGTGGTTGCCCCAGTAACGCCATACAAAATGTTTCTAGCTACCACTCGGCACCCGTTGCTAGGCAACGTTTGAAATGTGTTCGAGTGGGTGGATTGTCCTCAAAAAGTGAGCATTATTACTAATACTGTAATTGCTCGGACAACCCTCGGGTTCACGAGCTGTCGATAGAAGACCTATGCTCGCTTTACTCTGTCCCTTATATAAGAAAGTTCAAGATCTGTTGGAGATGGAACGATAGTTTGAGAATGCGGTACGAGTATTCATGATGATGATCTTATGCAAATCGTAACTTGGAATTAAATTAACAGTGAATACAACTTATTTATTCAAATCAGCAATGAAAAAGATATATAACATTCATGAGCTAACGTGACGAACTTGGTGGTCGTGCGGCTCGGCGTCGGGCACGCTGCTTGCGTCCCGGCCGACGATTGCTTGATGGAATGGTGGACTGATTCGTAGATTGTGTTACATTATTGTGGGGATCTCTATACGGCAACTGTGACGGGGCGAAGACAAGCGGGTACGTTACCGCTTCCCCCTCACGACAGACTGCTAGGGCGACCTCTAATCTCCTGATTTGAGTGCGGAGACTCTGATTGAGCTGTCGCTCCTCCGCCCAACCCTTTTGAGCTGCCGTGAGCCTGAGATAAAGGGCCTTCGTCCTTTTCGAGTCCGACCAGGTTGCCTTGATTTGCTGCACCTCCCGAGTTATCTGGACTATTTGGCTAAGTAGATTTGCATTTGCACTTCTAGCGTGATCTAATTCGGTTTGTAGAAATTGGATAGTTGCCATTGCTACAATAAACAAAAATCTTTGAATTTCTTTATGGACTTAAATAAATAAAATTATGATTATTACAAACATAGTTATAAGAATGAAATCCATTCACGAAAAAGAATTAAGACGAACGACATTTAAAAATTTTTTAAAGTTCAATCACATTAATAACACGAATTATTGTTTATGTCCTTTGTCCGAAGAATCAGGGTTCTTCGAAGAGATTTTTAAGCCCTTCCTCCGGAGAGAAACCTGGAATGGTCGTCGGGTGTTGCGGACCGGTCGAGGTGGATGGGTCTCCGCAATACGCCCGACGAGGATGTCCTCTTCGACATTAGCGAGGTACATCCGGGCTTTGACCACGTTTAGGTCAACTTGCTCCTGCACCCTCTCCCATTGAGTGAGGAGGTTCCGCGCGTGGTCGCGGATTTCTTCGGCGGGGTATTGCTGCTCATTTGGCCAACAAGGATCTTTTTCCAGGCCCAATATCCGCCAAGTGGTTGGATATGGCCTTTTAGGTTGAGGCTCCTCGATGATTGCTGTTGTCGGTCGCGCTCTCTTCTGACGCCATTCGTCTGCTACATGGGCGGAGATCCAGTCGAGCGGCATTGGTTCTTCTAAAACATCGTTATAGTTAGATAGTTGGGTATAAGGGAATAAAAAGTTAGTCTATCTAAATCGTTTTGAGGTCAAATAATATCTGCCGTCGGCTAAGCATTATGAACGATCAGTTTAATCTATTCTTATAGTGTACTTGAACCGAATAGCGGGTGATTTGCGCCTTGCACGACCGTTCCTAGAGCTATCCAAATCGTCCGCATGATTTAATAACCGGTTACTTAGGGTTCACGGGAAAATAAAGGTTTGATTATCATTTTTTATACGAGAGATATTGGTTACTTTAGAAATGTTGTACTAAATTCATTTTAGATTTATGTAAACTAATTCCTAATGTAAAAGCTGATGAGGGGAAATACCTATAGAATTCGTGAAACGGGAATAATGGTTACTAGTTATTCAAAAAAACATCATCGCAATCGCGGATCAAAATCTTTATCCAACAACAGTAAAATTTCCTATGACAATTTACCCCTGAAATCTACGCGGTATTTACTCATTTTTTCTTACACCCTAGGTTAATATTTGGACTAATAGGCTAAACGATAAATATAATGTTGCAATTTCAAATATCAAAATCAAAATTTTATTAAATCTAGTTAAATCTTTAATTACTAAAGTATATTTCAAACGACGAAAATACGACGGTTTATTTATAAAATTTACGATGCAAATGCCTTCAGGTAATTATTCTAACTCATTATCCTCCTACATTTCTTTATAATTGTTATAATAGTTTTAAAATAATGCGGTACCTTGTTATGACAACTGGCTGATTTATAGGAACTAAATTTTTTAATAGAATTTCATTTATAACTTAAAAGGTTTTGCATCTTTCCTGGAATATGATCGGACAATATTGGTAATTTGCATTCGAACTGCCTTTCAGCAAACCTAGTCGACAAAAATTGCAGTCAGGAATATTGAAAATTTCGGTTAATTTTAATTTAGGGGTTAATTTATGAGGGGCAATTAGAATGGTTATTAGTTAAACATTTGTGACGTTGGGAAAATTAAATTAGTCAAAAGAAATTATACAAAACTACCTTGCAAGTTCGATTCTTCTGATAAATTCCCTACGGCTGTATAATCCATGTTATAAGGTAAGAATAATTTTCGCAATCAATAATGACCTGGCTGGACTTTCGATATATAATGCGTGTACTTCCGTTAAGGTGCAATGGTGAATGAATTTATTTATTTTAAATCAAATCTCGACGATCAGAACGATTTCCGGTTTATCGATTTTCAGTTTGGATTGTTTGACTTTATTTGTTGATAATTAATTTTATTTTAGTACGTTAGCCAATTTTATGAAATTCTTTACAGGTGGAAATGAGCGGGGCGATGTTAAATTCGGGTAAGTTCACATTTCCTTATTTATATTATCTACCATTTATTTTAGAAAATTATGAGATTCGGGTCGAATTTGGCGTATGAAATTTTGACGAAATTCGGAGTTTATTATTCCGAACACTATGCTGGATCAATTTTAGTTTCTTGGCAGGTTAATGTTTTAATTATTTCGTATAATTTTTATCGACGTATTAGGAAATACTTGGAAACTCTACCGATGAATTTTTTGGAATGTAATTTCTTCTCGAAGGTTTTCGCGATTTAACACGTTGGAATTTCATTATGTTCATATCATTGGGATTTCGCAAGGGATAATTACTAACCGTCTACTGAAATTGTATTTGGAATGCGCTTCTTATGCTAAACTGGAGTTATTTTGATCCGATATCGGTGGTAAGCCTACTCTTGTAATTTTTACCGATTTATGTACTATTAATGTAAATTTATGGTCGGTTCTTTATGTTTTAATCGATTTATGTAATTCTTTTGATTTTTCGTCGATTTTATAGGCCAATAGTCGTGTTGAATCTTGGGTTTGGGAGTATTTTTCAGTAGTTTACACTATAGCGATCTTCAACTAAAACATTATAGTCAAGTTTGTATCACAAATTTTAATTTATTCTTAATAACCAATTAATTCATCCATATCAACGATTTCATGTTAATGTAGTCCCCGTACCCTTTCCCTTTAGACTCATTTTATGTTTATATTACAGTTAATGAGTGCCCACTGGACTACTCGGTGTGATGATTTTGAGCCGTGTGTAAGATAATTTAGGTCGATTTTACAGAAATGAGAAACGAGGAAGCAGCCAAAAGACTTCTTCCTTATTTCTCGTTTCTTCTATACGGGATAATATTGACGTTCCAACCCCTGCGTTCCGCACGCGGGGTCTTCACGGGCACAGATCATTGGCGATTTTCCACGCTCTTACACGAGTCTGAGTTATGTGTTGATTTTACTGACTTGCGATATGTGTTGGCTGTGGGCCGGAAAAATTTCGACAGATTAATTTTATTAAATGTATAAAACAATTTTTTAAATATTATAAATATTTCTTAATGCATTTAACAAGTAAAACATAAAGTTACCATACAATCCATTCCATAAATAAAATTCATAAAAATGTATCTCCCCCCACGCCGACATCCAAGTAGAGCTCTACCGAGGTTGCGAGGATGTGGCGTGGAGAGAGAGTTCCAAATAAAACTACTTCTCACCTAAATTTGATTTGACGTAGATTTTTAAAAATTCGCAAGATTTTTAGTTCAACAAAAAAATGGTTAAATTTTATGTGAAAATGAATCGGTATTTATACCTATTTTCTGTCCCTAACCTCGCGTGTTAAATTTGATGTAGTAAAACAAAATTCGACCTTGTTATTTTCTAGTGTATTCTATTCTTTATTTTTATTATTTTTTAATTTATTTTAATAATTTTTTATTTAGAATTTTTATTGAATTATTTCTAATTTAAATTTTTTGATTTAAGTTTCATTTTCATGAACTTTTATCGATTTATTAATTTTCGGTCGAATTTGTTGGGTTTTCATGTTATGTTTGTGTTTGTATCATGCGAATCTTGTTGCATTTTGTTATTATTTTTAATTTATTTTTATGTTTATTATTTTATATTTCATTGTTTTTCCTCTCATATTTTAGTGGGATTAATTGGTGTTTCAATAGGTTTATTTTGAATTTGCATGTTATGTTTGTATGTGTGTTACCGATCCATTTAAACATTTTCCAAGGCCGTACGTGTTCTGGCCCAACACTACGCACAAGTTCAAGAGTATGTTGATTGATTGGAAATAGTTTTAAGCATATAGTAAAACAAGCTGGTTGTTAATAGAGATTTCCTATTTTAAATTGTTATCTAAGAGTTTAAAAAACTATTGGGAATGTATTTTTTGTGAAACCTTTTTGATAAAATCATTTAACCCAAAAATCAACATACAAAATGAATTATCAAGATGAATTTTTAGAGTTTTTAATTAATTTATTTCCGTACATCTACTTACTTAATTACCAATAAATCTATAAGTATAATCGGTTTTTAGTACTTGATAACAACAGCTGAGTTGTCAAAATGCATTGAAAAACATATTTTTTAAATGGTGTTGTATTATTTATATGAATAAAATACCATTTTTATTTAACATATCAAAATTTCAATATCTCCTTAAACATTGAAATTAATTTCTATTGAATTTCGATTAATATTATCAAAATTAAATTATGCATTAATTAAATGTATTTCCAATATTATATCTGAAGTGAACAATAATTTAATAAATCAATTATCAACAACGTTGTTTATATTTTTATTTTTGCTTTCTTTCGTTAATAATAAATATTTATTAATTTAAATTTATCTTTACATTATCGCAATCTTCAATGAAATAAAATTTTATAAAGATATATATCATTAAGTCAACTTTTTATATTTAATTGAACTGAAATTTTTTTCATTGAATTAATGATATGTAAATGATGAACGAAAGTATGAATATCGTCAATTCTCCTCTAGCAGATGAATTTATAAATGACAAAACAAATTTCACAAGAACATGGCAGCAAAATCAATATCTTATTGATTCTGGAATAAATTCAGCTTTAGAAAGTCATAGTCACAGTGTCAGCAGTAAACATGGATATGATGATATGGATTCTGAAGACCAAAGTAAAAATCTTAATGAATGGAAATATCCTTCAAATACCAACGCAAATGATGGATTGTCTAATGATATATGTATGTTAACTCCAGATACTCCTGGTAGTACAAGTTGTTTAAGACATGGCGGTGAAGGTATGGCTGATGTAAGTCTGTCGGCTTGTTACGATAATAAAGATGAAAATAACAGAAATCCTGATTTTGGAATTGATATAGATAAAATAGAAGCTGAAAGTGCGATACCAGATTTAATAAAGCTTATTAATGATGAAGATGATGCAGTTGTTATTAATGAAGCAACTATGATGGTTTTTCAATTGAGTAAAACTGATGCTATCGATGCTATTATTAATTCTAAAGAGATGATATCATGTATGATCGAAGCTATGAATAAAGCTGAGCATGCAGAAGCTGTGAGATTTTTAGCAGGAGCAATTTATAACATGTCTCAAAAGAAGAATGGATTAAAGATAATATTTGAAGCGAATGTAATACCATGTTTGGTTAAATTGCTCGGTTTTTCAATGGAATCTGTTTTATTTTATGCAATTACTACTTTACACAATTTATTGCTTTATCAAGATGGTGGAAAAGAAGCCGTTCGATCAAGCGGATGTATTCCAAAAATGGTTGCTTTACTTCAGAAAAACAATATTAAATTTTTAACAATCTGTACTGATTGTTTACAAATTTTGGCTTTCAATCATCAACCGAGCAAATTAGAAATATTGAAACATGGCGGGCCTCTCCATTTGATTCATATAATCAAAAGTTATGACTATGAAAAACTTTTATGGACAGCTACGAGGGTTTTGAAGGTTTTGAGTGTGTGTTCTGCTAATAAACCAGTCATTATTAGGGAAGGAGGAATGGATGCTTTGACGAATATTTTGTACCATACAATACAGAAGAACACAAATGTCGAGCCGTATCCTCAAGTTTTACCAGCGGAAAACAGTGAATCATATCCGCATTTCAGCCAGAGACTTCTCCATAATTGTCTTTGGACTTTGAGGAATTTGTCTGATGCTGCTACAAGACTAAATTTCGATCATCTATTGAAGGTTTTAGTTCAAATACTGATGAATGCTTTCAATTCATTTCAAAGACAAAGCGCTCACATTGACACGAATGTAATCACTTGTGCCGCAGGAATTCTGTCGAATTTGACTTGCAATAACCAATACAACAAAATTACATTCTTCAAAGTACGGAAATAAATATAAAATAACAAATTTAATTTCTTCATTGATTTGTTTAGTTAGGTGGAGTTGAAGCAATTCTCAGGACTATCGAGTGGAATTTAGCTTTAACCAATCCAAATGCACCGAATAAAACCAATCAAAACAACTATTTTCCCGATGACATTTTCGAGCCGTGCATTTGCACACTGAGGCACATTTCGAGTCGTCACGAGGAAGCAGAAGCTGCGCAGGCTTCAATATTACACTTTCAGGGATTGCAGATTCTCATTCGAATCATTGAAATGCAATTGGGCCCCGATCTATTTCATATGCAATCACATCAACCAATTATGCCTAATTTGTTTTTATCTTACTACAAAATCAATTGGAGTCTAATTAAAGCAATTATTGGTCTCATTAGAAATTTAGCAATGTCTCCTTGTAATTTCGTACCGATTCGGGAGAGAGGTTTCGGATGGCCAATGATAGTTTTGATTAATCGGGCTCAGATAGATTTATTGAATAAGGTTATTTTCACTCGCTTATTTGACATTTGGGTAACCATATGTCTGCTTATAGAATTCGTGTGCTAATATTTCGCCTAAAGATAAATTATTAGAAGAGATTATCGAAGTGTCATGTGGAGCGTTGCACATGTTAGCTAAAGATCCTGGAATTCGTTCACAGATTATTTCAATGAAGGTTTTGATTGGAGATCCAATTTATCGTTTAATTATTGTGCATTATATATTCTAGATATGGCAAAGATTAATCAATTATCCCCAGCAAATCGGTATTCAATCAGCTGTTTATGTTATCGCAAGTTTGCTGTTCAATCACTTGGAGTCGATTCAGAGAGTAACTGCTGGATTGTTGGTTGAGGTTTCTGCCGAACGGCTTGGACTGGAATTGATCATTAGCCAAATTGTCATTACAAACAAACTGAATGAGATGGTCCATTCAAATAATGAAGCGATATCAACCTACGCTTCGGCAATTCTAATTAGAGCCACCGAGGAGAAAAATAAACGATATGTAGCTCCACACAACTACAATATCATTCCTCAAAACCCGAGTAATCTGAGAAATAATTTGTCTATATCTTTACCAGCTAATCAAGCCAATAATTCTGGATACTTAAATTCGATTTTGAATTCTCCGATTATGCACAACCAACCGCCATGTGTCAGCCATAGACACAATTCAGTAACACAATGTGGTGATCAAAATATTGCTACAAGTAAAATATGACTTATTTAAATGCAAATTATAATATTATGACCGAATTTATACTATAAAACCGAAAATACAACTATCTCTCTGTTACTAGAACTCCTCCCAAACGTGGCATTTGCACAACTGGCCTATTTTCAACCTTTTTTTCAAAATCCCACTTGTATTTCACAGACGAGTGCTTCTCATGCGGACAGTTGTATGTGTAAATGTCAAGAGCAAAGGATTCCTCGGCATTGTTAATAATCGCCGATTATCAATAAGATTATTAAAAATATTGAATATAGTCAAGTATTGAAATAGATTTGTAATAAAGGGGAAATAAAAGTAATTTTAATGAATATAGAATTAGTTTGAATCTATCTAGCACTAAGTCGGGTAATAAAGCCTTATAATAAAATATATAAAGAATTTATGACAGTTTAACTCAGTTGAATTTATTGAAGAACTTTGAATAGTATTAGCACTTTTTTAATAAGGTAAAACTCTATTTTTATTACCTAATTTGGCATCATTACCTACAGTGAATTATATAAATATTGAATTATTACATATAATATCTAAACTTTTGTATTCTATGAAGTTACATTTACATCTATTAACAATCTGACACTTGTGAAATATGGCTTTGTTTGATATAATATGATTAATTTAACAAAACAACAATGAAAAAATATATTAATCAATATAAATTAAATGACAGAACATTTCTCACTTTCGTCGTCAAATAAATCAAAGGATTTAATATTCGTATTTTTTCACTGTGAAAAAAGATCAAAAATTAATTTTCTATTTTCAAATGTTTGAATTAGAACTGTCAGTAATATCGTTTTATTTTTAAATAAAACTGATTTATAAACTTTTAATTCAAAAGCAGTTAATGATCGGTCTGTTTCAATTTAATTGATTATAATAAAAATGTGAAAAATTGGATCCATGAAGCTAGAGGTCATGTGAAAACTAAATTTTTCCGTTTAAACATGACATTACATTTACATTATAAAGTCCTATATTTTTGAATTTAATTATAGTTGGCATGAAAGGTATTCAAAAAAAATTGAAAAATCAATTATTTTAATTAAAAATAATATAAAATTGTCAATTAGAAGTATGATTTCTTTATATTTTAACTGAAATTAAATTAATAGTTACAATCAAATTCATATCCCTGGACAAATTTTGTGAAAAAACTATTTTAAATTTTAATATATATTTTTTACAAATTTGACATTTCTTCAGCGCATATTCTATTTAAATTGCGTCTCATTTTTTTCACATTGCTTTTAACGCTGTAATCGAATCGTTTAAAAATAGTGCCTTCTATGCCGGTTAAAATATTAAAACTGCCCAGGTCTCCAGACAAAAATAATCTTGTGATGCTAATTTGAACTAGGTTTGGAGTGCACTATCTACCACATCAAATTACACATATTTAGAATCTTTTTGAATGCGTAGATTAAACTATAAAAATGTGATATTAACAACGTGACAAATATTATACACGAAAGTGTTTTTACATGGATTGCTGCACAAATTAATTGAAATATTCGTTTGACATTTAGTTGGAAACCATTAAAATTGCACTAAAATTATATATGGAAAAATAATTTTTCATATATAATCTTAAAAATATGAATCATAATTTAAATTTTAACTGTTACTTTTATTTGGGATAAATTCGGAAATATTAATTAGCGATAAAATTTCAATATTCAAACCAGGATTCTGAGCTCAATTGGATTAAATTTCAAAATTAAAATAACATTTTTTGTCTAAGCAATACTAATTCCAATATTCAGTGTATTTTATTAGAATATTTTATGGTTATTAACTATTTTTGGAAACATAGACCATTTTCGAATATTTTTTATTAACCTAAATTAATTTTATTTATTTCAAATTTGATTAGATAATTAAATTTAAATTAATTTAATTTACTAAGTTCAGAAATGATTTTCCTTAACTTGTACTTCACAAGTTCTCCCATAGCGGATTTAGATATTTTGTCTATTAAACATTTAGCTTAATTATTAAGCCCTTAAAGATAATGAATAAATTTATATTTAAAATTTTGTAAATAAATACAAAGTAACTAAGTAGAAATACTAATTTTTAGTTTAATTTCAAAAAATTATGTTTCTTCAGCGACTAACTTAACATTGATCTGCAGCCAATTAGTCAGCCGTGACCCATGCTTTGGAACCGTCGCACTGGATTAGAATAATGTTTAGAAAAACAATGTTAATTGATCCTGTGGGCTCCTCTACTTGTCTCCTAGTTTATATACAAGTAGTACTTCTCTAGATAATAGTGTTTCATATTCTATAGTCTTGAAATAATCTAACACAAAAAATACAAAACTTAAAAATGGGTTTCGTCAAATTTGACGTCATATATATTTTTTGTTAATACTTCATATCCAAAATTTGAAGACTGTAAATAACGATTTAAGTAAAATATAAGTTTTAACAATTTTATTTATTTTCCGATATTTTGTCATTTACGGATCATTTTGCTGATTTTATGAAACGTTATAAATTATTATTAGAGCTTGACCGATTGCATTATTTGCGATCGTCCGGATTGTAATTCCGATACCGATTGTGTATAAATTTTAATTTTTGTTAACTATTCGACTTTTTAAACTCGACTTGTCATAATATAATTTTTTTACTTGGTTCTTCTATATACGCTTAATGTTTGCATTGGGTATTATAATATAATTAAGTGATGCACGTCTTGTTTCGTTGCTAATCTATATTTATCCAGAAAAGTTTGTTGTCTTTTGACTTCTGTTTCTTTAAATGTCAGGGTAATTCCCCGTTATCTGTGAATTAATTATTTATCTTGAAAAATTGGCTCTGGATGGGCAACCGATTTCTGATTGTACCGATTGCGACATTTTGCTCCTATAATCTGCCCGATTGTGAATGTTACCGATTAATCAGTCGAGCTCTAATTATTATCTATTTTGTTTTTTTACAATATTTAAATATTAAAAATTGTCATATTGTCAGTATCATTTACAATCACTCGAACGCGCTTATCTTACATTATTATATAATGCACAATATTTAAAAATGTACTTAAAAATTAGAATTTCATTCTTCTAAAAATTTCTACAAATTACAAATTTAGGCTGTTAAAATGTTATGTTGAATCTACCAGCAGTGTTCAACTAGGAATTTATTTTATTATTTATTCAGTAACATTTATAGGTGGGTAATTTTTGTGGAGTCTCTTGTGATAATTTTTAAAAAACAATGAAATTTAGTCTGAAAAAATGAAAGCAAACAAAATTTGATAAACCCTTTATTGCATGAATTTTTTTAATTTTAAATAAAAAAAATGTTTTTACTGTATCTTACAATGTGTATTAGAAAAATAAATAAAAAAATAAAGAGAAAACTTGATGAATGAGAATTTCAGAAAATCTTTATGTATCAAAAATGTAACAGCACGCAATAGTAGCCTATATTTTTGAAAAAGTCGCTTCAACATCAAATTTCGGCAATGCAACACATTTGATACATGATGCAACAAAGAGTTAAGTTTTATACAAGAATATATATACAAAAAATATGATGGATTCATTTTGATTACATTAAATAATTGCGACAGCTTTTTTTGTTTGGCTTTCGTTTGATTCAAAACTAACATAAATATTAAATAATAATTTCAAACAATTTCTATCTGTTGCACATGTTGTGTATTCAAATTCCGAATTCTCAAAAAATCTGCATTTCAAATTTTGAAAACTAAGAATTTTTTATATTCTATTTCACTTCGAGTTCTCACTTTTATCGAGTTTAGGATTGCGAAATTGATATTTTAATGCAAATTTTAGTATTTTTTGTCAACATTATTGACAACTATGTTTAATTATGGATTTACCTTAAAAGTTGTTCGATCGAATATTCTTTAGTCGGCGTTTTCTTTCTCTGTCCATTCAAAAAGAAATATAAACATGAATATTTATTTACACAAGTGAAGTATATTTCAAGTTTTTGTATTTTCGAGTGTAAATTAAATATTGATATTAAATGCAAATTGATTTAGATAAGTTTTAAAAGCACTTCTGTAATCTAAATTTTTTATTATAAATTTATAATTTATATTATTTGAAATAAAAAATATCAAAAGTAAAAAAGGATATCTTTTATTTACTAGATTATAAAATTATTTCTCAAGTCAAATATACATTTCCTCACTTGATATAAAGATTAGTTGTTCCTTGTATTCTTTGTACACTGTGTGCGATATAATATTATTTTATGCAATTATATCCTAACAGGTGAAACTGGATTTTTGTGCGCATGCACAATTATGCAGATTTGGGGAGATTATATCTTAAAAATATTTTTTATTTGTGATTAATAAAAAGCACAAATTTATTTTTATTTATAAATTGTTAATAATTTTTATTTTAATTCAAACATTTGTTATATTAAAATGCAAATAATACTGGTCAATAAATTTGTGAAATTTTTATTTGTTTCACATCTGATAGCCGATATAAATATGATACAATTGAGATTGCCTTGAATTGTATAAAAATTTTTATATAATTGAAAAAATCGTCATTTCTTCCATCAAAAAAATTGACATTTTAGGTTGTAAATGGAATCTAATATCAACTAAGACTTTGTCTCCCTTGACACATTAACCAACATTATTTTAAAATTTGCGTGGCGTTTTTGAAAAATTGTAGCTATACTTTATTACTGACCCTTTAAATGTATTTATGTCCATGAATAATTTGTGGACTAGAAACGTAACATTTGACCTATAAGTAATCCTAAGGTCTTAATGAGTTAAATTCAAGATATAGGTAGCTAATTTGTGTCCTTATTTCAAGAGATAACGTTATCAGAAAAGTGACTATTTAATATGCTGTATCATATTAAATTATTCTGCCGTGTATCTGCTGCCACGCGTGGCTTTTTGGATAAAGAATTAGAACATTTCAATTTTTAAATGTATAGCGCCACTTATTTAATTAGAATATTGAAAATTGGTAAGATATCCTATGAAACTCGAATCAAGCGCGCTACCCATGTGTACCATAAACAATCTGGTGAAGTCATTTCATTTTACATTAAAATATGACAAGCATCAATAAATATATATTTAGCAAGATTTTGGCTTGTGTCCTCTTACATGAAATTACTACGCACTTACAGAATTGAGGATAAAATTGATCAAAATAATAGCGGTATATTATGCTTCTGTCATCGGCCATTTTTTTTATAAATGTGTCCTAATAATTATGCAATAGGCATGAAAAATCATGATTACACGAAGGTTTTAATAAAAGTATTTAAAATATTGAAGAACGCACCTGGAATAATTTTTGTAACTTGAGGACTACAGGCTTTATAATTGATACACTCGAGTTTCCGGTGCTTATGAATTGTATGTGAAGACCAAAATCATAAGATCAAATAAATAAATACGGCTACAAACGAACTATCTGAAGATCTTTTATCTTTTCATATAAAACCTTGTCTGATAAGTTTTGTTAAACCTGTTGAATGAATTGCACACATTTTACAGGTTATATAAAAAGACTAGAAATATATATAATGTAATCGGAAAGTCACTGGACGTTTTCATATTTTACTAGAGGTGATATTTTATAATTTAAATTAATAGTTTGCTTTGAGTTACAATTAAAACAAGTTTGCTGGAAGATGGAACGTTTTAAATTTCCACAAAATTGAGGTCCTTCATAACTTAATAAAGGGGTATCGCGCATTATTCAACTATCTTCGATTTCTTTTCAGATACTAAACTTAATACCGGTCGCTATGTTGCTATAGATTCTGTTATTAATGAAAGATAATATTTTTTGGGATTTAAATTTGCCAGATTTTTTTTATCAATTTATATTTATTTCTTCAAAGTATTCTGTTTTTGTTAATGCTTTAATAAGTTTCTTTGAAACCTTTGGTGCCTAATTAATACTTATTTTCAAAAAATTCATACTATTATGCACAGAAAGCGTTTCAGTTTCCAATTGTGCACATTTTTATTAATTTGAAAAAAAATTAATTTTAATATTTGTTTAATATCTTTAATAATTTATTTCCGAAATACAAATTTCTATGCATATCAACTCAATGGCAAGACAAAACAATTTTTAAAAATATTGTTATTTTTATTATTTGGTCTAGCCGTATGTCAGTAAAATAAATGTCAGCGGAACCTAAATGTTATAATTTCTTGATTAGAATGCTCCATGTTTTTTGTGAGTGATCGATAACACAGATTTGCCAAATCTGAATGTATCAGAGACAAGGTTTACAAAACCCTGAAATGGACAGTAATGTTTTCAATCGAAATCTAACAGAATAAATTGTATTTCTATGATTTATATGTATTGAAAATAATGCTAACATTTTTTGAACGACTGCTTATATTCTCATAAATCCTTCGTAAATCCATCATCTATCCCCAGAAATCCATCATCTATCCCCAGAAATCCCTCATCTATCCCCCAGAAATCCCTCATCTATCCCCAGAAATCCCTCATCTATCCCCAGAAATCCCTCATCTATCCCCAGAAATCCCTCATCTATCCCCCAGAAATCCCTCATCTATCCCCAGAAATCCCTCATCTATCCCCAGAAATCCCTCATCTATCCCCAGAAATCCCTCATCTATCCCTCATCTATCCCCCAGAAATCCCTCATCTATCCACCAGAAATCCCTCATCTATCCCCAGAAATCCCTCATCTATCCCCAGAAATCCCTCATCTATCCCCAGAAATCCCTCATCTATCCCCAGAAATCCCTCATCTATCCCCAGAAATCCCTCATCTATCCCCAGAAATCCCTCATCTATCCCCCAGAAATCCCTCATCTATCCACCAGAAATCCCTCATCTATCCCCAGAAATCCCTCATCTATCCCCAGAAATCCCTCATCTATCCCCAGAAATCCCTCATCTATAACCAGAAATCCCTCATCTAATCCACCAGAAATCCCTCATCTATCCACCAGAAATCCCTTATCTATCCCCAGAAATCCCTCATCTATCCCCAGAAATCCCTCATCTATCCCCAGAAATCCCTCATCTATCCCCAGAAATCCCTCATCTATCCCCAGAAATCCCTCATCTATCCCCAGAAATCCCTCATCTATCCCCAGAAATCCCTCATCTATCCCCAGAAATCCCTCATCTATCCCCAGAAATCCCTCATCTATCCCCAGAAATCCCTCATCTATCCCCCAGAAATCCCTCATCTATCCCCAGAAATCCCTCATCTATCCCCAGAAATCCCTCATCTATCCCCAGAAATCCCTCATCTATCCCCAGAAATCCCTCATCTATCCCCCAGAAATCCCTCATCTAATCCCCTATAAATCCATCATCTATCCCCAGAAATCCATCATCTATCCCCAGAAATCCCTCATCTATCCCCAGAAATCCCTCATCTATCCCCAGAAATCCCTCATCTATCCCCAGAAATCCCTCATCTATCCCCAGAAATCCCTCATCTATCCCCAGAAATCCCTCATCTATCCCCAGAAATCCCTCATCTATCCCCAGAAATCCCTCATCTATCCCTCATCTATCCCCCAGAAATCCCTCATCTATCCACCAGAAATCCCTCATCTATCCCCAGAAATCCCTCATCTATCCCCCAGAAATCCCTCATCTATCCCCAGAAATCTCTCATCTATCCCCAGAAATCCCTCATCTATAACCAGAAATCCCTCATCTATCCCCAGAAATCCCTCATCTATCCCCCAGAAATCCCTCATCTATCCCCCAGAAATCCCTCATCTATCCCCAGAAATCCCTCATCTATCCCCAGAAATCCCTCATCTATCCCCAGAAATCCCTCATCTATCCCCAGAAATCCCTCATCTATAACCAGAAATCCCTCATCTAATCCACCAGAAATCCCTCATCTATCCACCAGAAATCCCTTATCTATCCCCAGAAATCCCTCATCTATCCCCAGAAATCCCTCATCTATCCCCAGAAATCCCTCATCTATCCCCAGAAATCCCTCATCTATCCCCAGAAATCCCTCATCTATCCCCAGAAATCCCTCATCTATCCCCAGAAATCCCTCATCTATCTCCAGAAATCCCTCATCTATCCCCAGAAATCCCTCATCTAATCCCCTATAAATCCCTCATCTATCCACCAGAAATCCCTCATCTATCCCCCAGAAATCCCTCATCTATCCCCAGAAATCCCTCATCTATCCTCCATAAAACCCTCATAAATCTTATCGTAAAATAGAGGTTTAATTCATATTATTGTTGAAATGAATTGAATTCGTATTATATCACTATAAACGGGATACCATGTAGAAGTCAATTAAATTAGAATCATTTTCTATTTTTCAATCAATAATATTAATTTTATTTTTATATTTTCCAGATGAAACTTTATGTCCAATCAATGACGTGGACGTTACAGATTACCATATGCCGTTTTCTAATACTCTACAACCGCAAAATCGATATCCGTATAATCCTAATTTCGTTGATCCAAATTACAGTTTGATCAATCAAACTGGAAATTCTGAAATCGCAATGAGACACTTCAAACAGATGGGCTCTATAAATATTAGCAATGAATGTGTTAATCAAGATGTTCAAAAGGCTTACTCAAATTCAAGTTTCAAGAGCCCATCATCTCATTCTTTATCTGTTAGTGGTAACTTGTGTTCGTCAAATGAAAATTCTAAAAAAGATATGATGGACGTATGTATGTTGGACGCGGACTGGATAGAAACCTGCTCTGACTTTTCGCAAGGACATTCACAAAAATCTTGGTCTCCAATTAATAAATAAATTAAAATATTAATTGAAATTTACTTTTTGTTTGCTAGTTTGGTTTTCGTTATTATTTCGTAATTAAATATGTGATTTCGAATACAATGTAAAGCATCTTGATATTTAAAAACGTCTCATGTGCATGTCTGTAATTTTTATTAGAATAGTTTTGTACATGATAATAATAATAATAATAATAATAATAATAATAATAATAATAATAATAATAATAATAATAATATTAATAATATTAATAATATTTATTATTATTACTACTTTAATTACGCGTGTCTCGTTGTGCCTTGACATTAGTTTTCGATATTTTATCGTTATACAACTTTTGTATTGAAGCAGATGATTATATGTAATTTCGATTTCGGAAATATGTTTAAATGTCGCTTGTAAATAACTCTATGTATAATTTTTGTTATCATTTATTTAAAATGTTTCTTTGAAAATCTTCATTATTTAGCTTTGCTTACTAAATATATGAAATTGTACTTTTTTGAAATTTTCTTTAATTGAATATCGAAATAAAATTTCATTACACGTTCATTTGTTTGTAATATTCAAGTTTACAAAATTTATCAATTAATACTTCTAATTTATTTAAATAGAGACATTGAGAGGTGAATGTAAACACTAATGAAATTTCAATAACGTCATTTAAGATCAATTGACTAGCCATAAATTATGACTAAATAACATTAAATTCATTTTAAAATGAATTAATTACATGTCAAGCAAGTGGGGAGGCTTGCAACGTGGAATGTTTGTTTAAGGATTGAAATGGAAAAAAGTCTCATTCATGTCCACAAGCATGCGTACAACTTGTTTCCAGTAATTATTAGCAAATATTGCTCGTTTCTCATTAATTTACTTATGTTATTTCAAATATTGTTTTGCTATTAGCTCGCAAAATCGACCAATGAAATTCGGCTAATCTTAACATTATTTATTAGAAATTAAATTACGAATTTTTTAAAGATGTCTAAATTATTTTCAATTGATAATATTCTTCACGAAATTGCTAAGCCTGAATTATCAGAAATTTCTGATATTATCAAAGAAAAGGATAGCATAAGAAAAATAAAATATGATTTCATTGATAGTAAAACGAACGAAATTACTCAAGATTTACAATCTCAATTTATCAAAAGTATATTTGAAAATGAAAATATTTGTAGCGATCGAATTCACAATAACAGCGTTAATAAATTACAGCAGAACGTTTTCAATTACAGTTTTGAAGATTATGAAAACACAGAAAAAGCGCAATCAGATTCCCTGATTGATGGAAAAGACGAGAAAGAGTACAGTACATCTAACATTCAAAAGCCAACGTCATTATGGATGCACTCGAATTTTTCAGACAATTCTAACTCATACTTGCAACGATCAAGTAAATGATTTATGTTAAATTTAAAATTAAAGAAATTATTTAATTAAAAACTTTATGTTCCTTATAGTGAAAAATTTTAATTTAATTTCTTTTTTCAAACACATGTTAAAAATATCATATTCGTAATTCTCTCAAAAGACTTATAATAAATATTTATTTAATTGTAAATAATATATTTCGAAGTTTTATTGAATGCGGGACCCAATGAAAAGTTTCAAGGGCTTTGAAAATTATGAAAACTGAAATTTATCATGACCCTTTTTTCTTATAATCCAGCTCAAAGCTTTTGATCAAGGTTATTGAAAAACACAGCAATTGGGCCTCGGCTATTATTTATTGAATTATTTTAATTATTTAATCAGAACCCAATTGTGACCTAGATATTATAAGTATCGTTGCTAGGCACTAAGAAAATATTAAAATACTAAACGAAAAAAACGAAAATAAATAACAGATAAATTCACGAGTAGTTTAAAAATTAAACAAAAGATTATTCTTCGAAAATAAGCATTCATTAAAACCCTGAACAAAATTGTCAAAGCATTATTCTGGAACAGTAATTTAATGTTAATAGCAAAGTTAAAAAATCACGAACAATTACGAACTTAAAATAATTTATTATTATTATTATTATTATTATTATTGTTATTATTATTATTATTATTATTATTATTATTATTATTATTATTATTATTATTATTATTATTATTATTATTATTATTATTATTATTATTATTATTATTATTATTATTATTATTATTATTATTATTATTATTATATTATTATTATTATTATTATTATTATTATTATTATTATTATTATTATTATTATTATTATTATTATTATTATTATTATTATTATTATTATTATTTTAAAGAAAACAGTTCAGAAAAATGTAATAACCTTTTAATCAGTGCAGACCATCTGATAAAGTTTAAAGGTTATTATTTTTCGATATATCAACATTTCTAAATCGAGATGTAGAATTTCTAAAAACCAAAACACATTGTTAGATAAAAAAATATCATTTGCAACAAGAGTCATTGGGTTTTTTATTCCTATACTGATCCCGTTTATTTATTTTCAATAATGGATAAAATTGTTTAAATGCAAGAATTACTTGATATGTATGAAATATATTATTTTATATACATGAAATATTTATACTAAAAAATAACTATTAACAAATAAAAATCACTGAAAGTTTCAATAAATAACCGATGTTTTTTTTATTTTTAAAATTTATTTTAAAACAGATTTTGTAATTTGGGTTGTGATATGAAAGTTATTTTTTCAATTTTCCCTAAATATACAAAAGTGAGTAATATTTCTTGATGGATGACATACCTCATAGAATCATTCATTTACCGGTGATTCGAAACACTTTGGATATTTTACATCCGGTAAACTTATCGCAAAAGCTCGTTATAAATGCAAATTTTTTGAATAAATATTTTCAATTTGAGAAATATCGTACAATTCTCTACATGGAATCTCAAATTTAAGATTAGTTTTCTCACATCCACGCCTTTGGCAAAACTACCTTAAGGCATAAAAAATGATGTAAAAGAAATTCCCGAAAACATATATTAATAATTTTGTGGAATTAATTTTTCATTGAATTAAAATTGCGCTAATACTTTAATGCAAATAAATCATCCATGTAACATAAACACGTTAATATCGGACCGTAAATATTTAGGCAATTGTTACTTGTCAGAGAGCAT
The DNA here is from genome assembly GCA_022537955.1 of Schmidtea mediterranea. NCBI lineage: Eukaryota > Metazoa > Platyhelminthes > Tricladida > Dugesiidae > Schmidtea > Schmidtea mediterranea. Next base: position 13,822,003 of record CM039679.1, read on the forward strand.
TTTTATGGAATATAAATGAACCGCCGAGTCCATTTTTTGTAATTACCCAACCTTATAGTATACTAATCTTAGTATACATATATACATATATTTATATATTATATTTTGTGATTTTTTTCTCTTTTCAAAATTAAAAGTTTCCAGTTGTGCTTTTTTTTATAAATAACCACAGAATTGTCATATCTCGCCTTTTTATTAGCAGATTTTTTATTGAAATGATTTATTGTGATAACCATAATTATGAAGCTTTAGGAAATACTAATTCTTACGATGAAAGGAAGAAAAATAAATTTTAAATTGTAAAATTACTTAATTTTAACCGGTTTTTAGAAGTTTTTTCAGTTTCGGTTACGGTTAGTGAAATATTTAGAAAAACAACTGTTGACCGGTTTTTAAAACCGGTTTCCATCCTTGGTTATAATGATTTATTTAAAGATTTGCGTTTCAATTAATTTTTAAAAAAATTGAAAAGCGCTAATAGCTTAATTTTGTGGTTATGAATACTGTATGAACATGAACATTATGATAGCTTTAGTTTATATTATTTACTGTTTAAAACAAAGAATAATATTTAGTTAAAAAATTTTAAAAAAAATTTCAAAAACATTTCAACTGATTTATAATTTATTTTACCATTTTTAATAAATAAATAAAAAACACCTTTAAAATTAAAACAAAAAATATTTATTTAAATATAAAAACACAAAATTCAAGAGTTTTGAAATTGTTTAGAAGAAACATTTTTTTACTATACATTTTAATTTATTTCTAATTGATTTTATGAACTTTTTTTTAATAATCCTTTTTTTCAAAAACTATAATGTGAATAATAAATGAATACGATTAAAATTAAAACAAAAAAATGTTTATTTACATTTAAGGATTTCTTTTGAATTAACTAATAAATAAAATAATAACATTTACTTTGATAAGGTTGAAATTGGAAATTAAATTAAAAATAATATTTTATTTATTTCTAATTGATTTGATTATATTTTATTATAACACCTTTTTATTTTTCCAAAACAATAATGCAAATAATAAATAAATAAATACGATTAAAATTAAAACAAAAAAAATGTTTATTTACATTTAAGGATTTCTTTTGAATTAACTAATAAATAAAATAATAACATTTACTTTGATAAGGTTGAAATTGGAAATTAAATTAAAAATAATATTTTATTTATTTCTAATTGATTTGATTATATTTTATTATAACACCTTTTTATTTTTCAAAAACAATAATGCAAATAATAAATAAATAAATACGATTAAAATTAAAACAAAAAATGTTTATTTAAATACATTTGTTTTAATTCTAAGAATTACTTTTGAATTAGTAAGTAAATAAAATAACAAAATTTACTTTGATTGGGTTGAAATGGGAAATTAAATTAAAAATTTTATATTTAATCCATTTACAAGATGTTTGCCGACATAAACTTATTGATTAAAGCAAAGTAAATCCTAATAGGAATTAATTGTATTATTGATGTTGGTGAGATGTTCCTTGATTGCAGGTGTTCATTTCTCATTGTTTCCAGGTGCATTGTAATCACAATTTGCATAAATTATTTTATTTGTTTTAAATGTACATAATTTCAATTTTAATGGCATTTGAGCCGCTTGAAAAAGTTTGCCAGTAAAATTTCAGATTTCTTTTATCAAATAAATTAAAGATATATATATATATATATATATATATATATATATATATATATATATATAAATATGTTAAAATTCAAAGAAATGAGAAATTAATAAATTGATTAATTTGCAAAAATAAATTATATTTTCAATTATGGATTTGAATATATTTTTCTGTAATAATCAACACAGTTCTCTATTGATTTTCTATGAAAAATAAAATCGATTTATTCAATGGAAAATTTGAATTATTGTCGAGCACATTTTGTGGAGAAAGACAAACAAAATAAATTCAAACTTCTTTTTATTTTAAAATTGTAATTTAACATCGTATAATTAAATATTATTACGTGGGATTTATTGTTTGAATCTTATTCCATAAATTTCCTATAAATCCCATTGAACCGGATACTTGGGATTAAATTTTCCGCCTCGCGCCATATTGAAAGTAAATTGTTTAACCTTATTAAGTAACTCAAAATAGAATATTCAAAGCATGATAAAAAGGAACATTTTTGACAATAATATACTAAATAACTAGCTACAGGTAATTTATTGGTTATGTTTGCACAAGACATAATGTCAGGAGTCGTTTTAAATAAATCTACAATAAATCTTGAAACAAATGCTATCTATACCAGATGTCGGTATGAAGTGCATAGTAAGTCGTGTGATCTTTGCAAAGTTGGTAGTTTTATCAGCAAGTTATATATTTACTGCAATTTGCTTTGGATTGGTTCACAATGCGCACATGTTAATTAATTGCCAGTGCAAATGGTAATATTTCAATACAAATTGCGCTTTATTTGTAATATTTTTTTATTACTTAATATTAAATCTTTTACTTTAAAATGTTAAAATCGGTAAATTTTCATCTCGTACAAATTTTCAAGTCCTTGTTTTAATTTTTACTTTACCTTAATTTGGTTATTTTGCTTTTTCAAATGCATTTTCTTTTGACTTTTCCATATTTAGTTTTAAAATTTTTACAAAATTTTTATTTAACTCTAGTAGTATTTGTTACTTTTATTTTTTTTTAACCGTTGTTTAATAAAATTTCATTTAAATGATCTCAGCTTTTTTTTATCAATAATTATAAGCGGGTTTTGTTTAAAGTTGCTAAGAATTTTATCAGAAAATTGGTAGAAAAGAAATCACTTAATACTTTTTACTAGTTCACTGGAAGAACATCGTCGACGTAGATATAACGGATAGGTTATGCTTTGTGTTGCCTTGGATAGATGAGATGATATATAAAAGAGGAAAAATAGGTAGATATTTTTATTTGTCCTTCTTTACTATTTCGGTAGGTCGTAAAAAGTTTCAAATCTATCAATTTTCGTCTATTTTATATATTATATAGTTAACTTAAAATTTCAAAATTATCAAATATAAACTCATAGTAATTGAGTAAAAATAATTGTTTAAATGTAAATTTCCAAAATCACTGTTGCTCATTTAGTGGTCTATATATTTATAATATTTTTCGCGACTCAACTTAATTCAATCTTCGACCCCCTCACTTTGAGAACCTGGACACTAATGAGAACACATTTACGAAAATTTTAAATTTTAAAGTAACAACCTTCTTCGTCATTTGAGGATTTTTTACTCAAAAAATAAAACAAAGAATTGAAATATTCAAAATGCTTAAAATTTTTAATATTTATTAGTTTTTAATTAGAAGAAAATATATAAGCTGAATAGACGGATATCCTCAAATAGTATAGGCTATATATCAATTAATAGAATAGTCAAATAATTTTGATACCATTGTTACAATCGAGTTTTAAGTTCTTTAATTAACTTAAAATTAATAAATCTAATTATACATCTAAAAATAAAATAAATGGACTTTTTTTCGAAATTATCAAAATACACACTTGATCATTAGTAATCAACCATTCATTACTTAGTTCTTTAAACCTACAAATGTAGATATTTTTTACAGTGACTTTAGTATATTAAACGTAGTATATATAAAATATACTGTCAAAATATACGAAAAGCGAAAGTTTTAAGGTCAAAAAATGATTTTTAATTTTTTCCAACGGGAAAGGCTAATTCAAAATACCTACAATTAAGTTTGCAAAATTGAAATGGCTATTATTGCAATATTTAACTATTATTCCAACAAAAAATTATTCTCACTTTAAAGACAGTAAAGAACTATTTAAGAAGGTCTATGTCAAATGGTACTTTGAATTGTGTTACCATTTAAAAACTGAAGAATAATTGCATGAAAAACTGAAATATTTACAAAGAAAAAGGATAGAAAGCAAAAATTTCATTTAAATGCATTAACAGGGACACTAGTTTTCAATTAAAAATTTTTCTAAAATTATCAGTTAATTTTTTATTATTCCTTATGTACAAAAAATGATAAGAGAAAGTGTGTTTAAATTTTGAAAAATTAAATTATTTAATTTTTAAAAATATTTATATTTATTAAAATTTTATATTTTTTTGTGATAAATACCAAATAAAAAACTAAAAATAAAAGAAAATTTCAATTAGAGAAGAAAGAAGAAAGGCATGTTAAAATTCGTATTGGAGTTAAAATGACTTATTTTAGTTAGTCATATTTTCAATTAATAAACACTGCGGAAATAGCTTATCTATTTATTTGAATTAGATTTTTATAAATAAATGAGTAAACTGGCCAGTTATTATAAAATAAAGCACTATCAAATAAAAACTTTGCATTTAAATTTCAAAAGTCCATATAATCATTTATAATTTCTACAAATTAAATTAATACAAAAGAATCAAAAAGGTTAAAATATAATAAAATATTGCAATAAATATTATAATAAAAATATTAAATATTATAATCAAATAGCATACCTGCACCAATTAGATAAATCAAAATAATTCAGTGCATATTTTCTGTAATTTAATTGGTAAATTAAATGCATCTTATAGTTATGTGTCAAAATTCATATAATTTGTTATATAATTTACGATTTTTTATAAATTTTAAACATTCACTTATTACCAAACTGGCTTTTAAAGGCTCTTAATAAATGTTTGGTAAAGGGACCGGGCACATTTGACTCAAAGTAAATTTCTATGCTACATAGGAATAATTTTTAGATATATTTGAAATGGTATAAAAAGCATAATAGACATTTTCAACTAACAAATTAGTTTATATAGTTGTTCAATTGTTTACAAATTACAAAAACCTACAAAAAAATAAACATAGGCGTTACTAAAACCCTAGCCGAATAAGACCTAAATTCCTTCAGAATATAGTTTTTTAATTTCTTAGAAAAACATTACTTATTTTAGGATAGTATATGTAGACCCATCTGTTTATAAAACATATAATTGAATGCTTTTAAAAAAAAATTTATCTAATTTAAATATCCCAAATATTCAACTGTGCCAATTATAATAGAAGACCACGCAGAAATCAGTCTCAGTACTGTATTGTATTGTAGTATTATTATAAATTCAAGATTGCGTCTAAATTCACTATTTTATTACTAAATAGCGTTACTGTAAATGAGTAACAACAAAAATGCTAAACAAGTGAAATATATTTCAAAGAAATGGACATCATCATCAGTCACTTTTTTTCTATCAATGTCAAATGACATATATTTATGGTTCCTTTACACTTTTTACTTCGCTCAATAATGTTACTCATACAAAACATGTCTCGATTAAATAATATCGTTTCTATTATTTCTTTTTAATGAAACATTAATAATATATTAATAACATGAATTTATTTTCATTGAGGTTTTTGCTTAACACAATTTTCGGCTCTACTTTTTCCAAGTTTCGCTTATTTTTTTTTCAATTACTTTCTAATTTTTATCAAAGTTTTTATTTTAAATTATGAATTATTAATTTCAAATATCAGATAAAATTTTATAATTTAAGCAGTTTATTAAAATTTTTGATTTTTTTTATCATTTATTTATTTATTTATAATCTCTAGTAGAACGATAATTTCATGTGACAAAATTTACCAAAAATTGTGATAACGTTAAGCAAATATGTATTTATTATTAATATTAAATTCAAAGAACTGATTGACTCACATGTTGTTTTTTGAAGCACCAAAAACTTCAATTCGACGAATTAACAGAGCTGGATTGGAACGCAAGCCTCGCCAAGCTTACTCTTCGAAGCAATTAGAAATTCTGGAAGCTGAATTTAAGGTTAAAAAACGTTTCATTATATATATATATATATATATATATATATATATATATTATTTATTAAATGAAAAATATTTAGTGAGTTTTTTTACTTATTTTTCAGAATGATAAATACTTAAGTGTGAATAAACGAGTGGATTTGTCCAAGTCCTTGGAGCTAACAGAAACTCAGATAAAGACTTGGTTTCAAAATAGAAGGTTTTTTATAAATATTTAAAAGAATATTATATATTGTTAAAAAGTATATTTATTTGATAAATTCACTTTTAATAAAAATTTATTAAAGATAATAATAATAATAATAATAATAATAATAATAATAATAATAATAATAATAATAATAATAATAATAATAATAATAATAATGATAATAATGATAATAGTTATCACTATTAAAAAGAGGCATAAGTGCATAATATTTATTCTGATGAAAAATAATCAGCATACTATTTTATAGCTCTTAGTTGCGTAACATTCACAAGGTAGTTTTTAGGTTTTCTAATTATTGATAAAGAATAAACAAACATTCAAACACAATCATCAAATATTATAATCAACATCTGATCTTCAAACTATAATATTGACATAGTATTGAGTAATAGGTTAATGTAATTAATTATAAAGTATTATTTAATTATCCTTCCTTGCAAATATTATTATTATTATTATTATTATTATTATTATTATTATTATTATTATTATTATTTTTATTATTATTTTATTATTATTATTATTATTATTATTATTATTATCATCGATAATTATTAAAATTTAATTTTCCTAGAAAAATTAATGGATGATAATTCCCACTGATAATGTTTTCATTTACAGATTTAACTTCTGCGTTTTTTTCACGAGTTAATTAGAGCACTATCATGTGAATTTTAATATTTGCGTAATTTTTTTATGAAAAAGTTTGAAAAATTAAATTTAGTTAAATATTATTAATTAAAATATTTATTCAGAAGTTAAAACAATATCATTATTTCTCGTTATTGTTGATATTTTATTTATTTTGAGATAATAATGAAATATGGATGTCAATTTAAACATCTGGAATTATTCAGTAAATCGTATGCTTTTATTATTATTATTATTATTATTATTATTATTATTATTATTATTATTATTATTATTATTATTATTATTATTATTATTATTATTATTATTACAATTATTAGTGAAAAATTAACTTTTTAAAACCAATAGTATTTGAATTATTAACCAAGATATTAGATAAAAGTATTTAAATTTAATTACCTCTGTTATTAAATAATTTAATAATTGTAATAAAAATAAATTAACAACTTCAGTTTGTAAATTTTATTTCCCAAAATAAAATTTCACTTTGTTTTTTGACAATGATTTTTCTGTTTTACACAAATTTTCTTCATTTAAAAATGGCACTAACAAAATTATCCCTTTTTATGCCCTATACTAAAAATGTATTTAACAACAAATTTGACAACAAATTAAAATCAACATCAAAATCTCTCCAATAGCGGTCCGGCCGATTTGACTGGCCTTTAAAATGGTCGTTTTATCAAAGTAAAAAATAGCAGCACATATAATAGTAAAAGAAAGTTGTTATTATTAAATGTTACAAAGTAGAGAACATAAATATTACATAATTATTAATAATTATTTAAAAACATTATTTAAATATTTTTATAATTCATATAATAAGAATATTTTCTAGTTTTCACCTCTGAATGCTTTTCATTTTGCAATGACATAAAGAATTTTTTATTGATGTTTATATATATAAAACATTTTTTACCAAAGTAACTTTTTGTAATCACTTTTTAATATTAATGTCCATAATCCAATTTGAATAAAGGGCACTAAATCCAGATTCGCATAAGTGTTTGTTCTCCATTCGGGTAGTACAACTGAAAAGTCGCTCAAAATATTTCGAATTTGGTTGAATTATTAAGATTCCATTTCTCAATGAAAACCATAGTCACATTCCTTCAAAACAGCTTTGACTTCTTCTAGCAGTTGACCGCCATATATAACATCAATATTTCGTCCAACCTTATAAACTTTCTCAGGGAATTAGCTCTAATATCTGCGATAACTTGGTCTAAAACCTCTAAACTCAAATCTCCAATTCGTAGTTGAATAACATTACCCAATATCAGCACTAATTTAAGCTTTTTTCAAAGACCTTTTTCTATTTCACACGGTTTAATCACTGCGATTTGGTCGAGCTTCTTGCATTTGGCTGTTTTAAACACCACTTGGTATAGATCCATCGACAATGGTTTGTCAGCAAATATAAACCTAATTTTGAAAGCGTTGCTCGAGAATCAAATCAGGGCCTTTTAAATCTCAATGATTTAACGTCATCGTTTGCAACATCTACTTCACCACCTATTCCAGCATAGTAAATAGCTTCAAATTTACGTCTGAAAACACCTTGTCTCAAAGTATGTGTTAAACGCAATTAAATTCAAATCTTCTACTAACATTTATTAATTTTTCATAAAATACAAATTCAAAATTTCTCTCAAAATCTGAAAATTTAAACAACCGAAATGTCGTAATTATTAATATTGATATCGGTCACAAATATAATTAATTTAATATAAAAATATTTTTAGTTTTAATCAATAAAAATTCTGGGCATACTCCTTGAAACGTTATTGCTTTTTATTTAGTGTTAGAACACGTTTAAAATAATAACAACTGTGAGTATTTAAATTATAATCATTTTTCTAATTATGGAGTACAATTTAGAATAATGAACTGCTACGGGGTAATCAAGCCAGAAAAGGTTGATAATCGCTGTCTTATACTAACCTTATTAATCTATGATGTGTTTCATAAAATTATTAAATGCAATTTTTATAAATAAAAGGTATGATACGCATTAAAAAAGAAGTAACAAGAATAGATTTTATGATGTTAATAATGGTTTTATTTATATGATTTTTTTATATAAGTTTTGACTAAAACTGGATGTTGCACAAAAAATTTATATTAGTTAAAAATCACATTGAAAATGGACTAATAGGACTTAAATACCATGTAAAAGTGATTTATGTGGACCCAAAATTTCATTTGCATTTCTGTACACATACATGTTACGTAACATAATTTAGCACATTAAGAACAGGTATTGATGGACTTGTTAGGACCAATCGACCAAATTGGTCCTTTGTGATTTATGAGAAGACAGCCTAAAAAAAATTGAAAGTCATCTGCTATAGAAGCTTATTTTATTTATACCTATTACAATTGTTAGAAAAAAAGATGATAAAAAAACAAAGGAATATGTACTTTCAAACATATGAATTGTGTCAGTGAACTTGGTGTAACAATTACAAAAAAGACAAAATCCAGTACTTTATATGTAGGAAAAAGCAATAATGGACAATGTTTCTTATTTCAAAGTTAATTTTAGCAAAAAATATCATTTCAGCTCATTTTAAAAAATCTCTGTTTTAAAATATGACAATTCTTTAAATCTCCCGATAAGAACTCTGTTACTAAAATTTCGGATGTAATGACTAAATTTAAAAAAAAATTTAATTACAAAAAAAGTTTTCAAAACCTTTCAAGTTTAAGAAACCAAAATTCAAGATCTAATTTTGACATTTGTGTTTATTTATTTAATTAATTATAAAGCATTAGTTATCAATAGTTATTTTTTGTTTTAATAAATCCATTTATACATTACGAATTTATTAAAATCCCGCATAAAAAACTTTTTTAAAGTTTTTTATAATGACTTTAAAACTTTGCATGAGGTTAAAAGGTTTTTAATTATATTTCATGGCTGTTGGACATCTGCAATTGTTAACTCAATTTAAACAATCTCCAGATGGGGTGCCATTCATCAAAATTTCGGATGTAATGACTAAATTTTTTGAAAATTTTTTAATTACAAAAACCGTTTCCAAAACCTTTCAAGTTTAAGAAACCAAAATTCAAGATCTATTTTTGACATTTGTGTTTATTTATTTAATTAATTATAAAGCATTAGTTATCAATAGTTATTTTTTGTTTTAATAAATCCATTTATAAATTACGAATTTATTAAAATCCTGCATAAAAATACTTTTTTAAAGTTTTTTTTTTCATAATGGCTTTCAAAAATTTCCATGAGGTTAAAATGTTTTTAATTGAATTTCATGGCTGTTGGACCTCTGCAATTGTTAGGATCTTCACGGGAATCGGAAAATTCATTAAGACAATGAACTAATTGAATATTTTCTTTTCTCAAAAACATGAAAACAATTTATAAATTGCATTTATCGTTTTTCATTACACTATTTCTTTGCTTGAGAATTCTCCATGTTACTGGGAAAATTAAATATATGAACATGAGAGAAATATAATTGAAATATTAAAATGATTAAAATGATTCTGTAGAAATATTTCTGATGGGGGAACATTGAAAAAATAAATAAATTAAATATCCAAAAAATTGAAAATATTTCTTTGTTTATCTATATTAACATTATAATAAAAAATGAATTACAACAAACATTTCCTAGAGTAATTATATTTCGTTTGGGGTTAATTCATTATTTTTTTTTGTTTTAATCAATTGCCATAATTGACTGCTAAATGCTAATAGGAATTGGATTAATTAACCATCGTAATTTTATATTATTTTAAATGTTACTATTAAATAAATGAATTTCTTTGATTTGAACGATTTTGATATAATTTGAAAACGATTATTATCAGTTAATTTGTTTGAATATTGCTAATTTTCATTCAGTTATTGTTAATTCGATTTCTAGCTTGAAGAAGACTGATAAACCGTTGAAATATATAACATGATGTTGTTCAATGTAATTAGTTTGCATTTTCCAATAATTATTATTAATTATTAAAATATATTAGATAAGTGAGTAACAAAATAAGACCTTGTTGCGAAGTAATAATTATATTATTGAAAAAAGTTTCGATTATTAAATAATTCTCTTCAGTTTCTTTTGGAACTAAACAGCTCTATTAATAAAGGAATGTGCGTTTCCACGGTTGCTGTGTGTTTTAATGCCGTTTTTCCTTCTGCTTCCTGTACATATACTTTCTCTCTATACTTTTTAATAGTTTCTATTGCCTGTTCCCTTTTGCCTCTTTTTATTGCCGAATGTAGAGGAGTTACTCTAAAGTATGTCATTAATGTAAATGCCCTAGGTATTTTTTTCTTTTATGAGTTTCATATTCGGGTCATCGCATTTTCCTATTGCGTACTCGTGGACTAGTTTTGCTAATATTATCAATATGTCATATTTTTCTTGTTGGCCAAATCTTGCGGGTAGTACGTGTTTTGCTGCGCTTAGTATGTTTTCTAGTTGCCTTCTTTGTATGTGAACTTGTTCATTTTCCGTTCGATTTTTTCCGTGCTTCGTCATTGAGTATCATTTGTTGGATGTTTCTGATGATTCTCAGGTTGTGTATGATTTTTTCGTAATGGTATCTCAGATTCCATTGTTCTTTTTTGAGTTCAGCCATTGATTGTAAATTCTATATTCTCCTGTCGTCGGAATTTGCGTATTGATTCAAATAGTTGTTGTCTACTCTTCGTTTTGTGTTGTTCGTCTCCACTAAAATCCGTCAGTAATAGGTCTTGCCTTTTCATTAACTCATAAGCTGCTTCAATGCTAGTTGATGGTTTCATTGCGGTCATCATCAGCACGTTTTCTCCTTTAAAGTAATCTTCATTGACGTTTATCACCCATTTGGCATTATCTGGTCGTCGCCATCTTATTAGTATCGCCTCTAGTCGTTGATTCCCGTTTTCTAAAGCAGTTCCGATAAGTTTGTTTACGTTGCTCAAATCTCCAATATTATCCTTTGTTACATACTCCATTAATATTTCCATACTCCTTCCTTCGGTAGAGGCTACTGCATAATTCAGGGCTGTATCACCGTTATGGTCTGATGTGGTTATCTCTGATCCTGTTCCCATTTTTTCTTTATTTATCCATATCGGTGCCTCTATCACTAGTGGGGTTACTCCATCTTTATCTTTTACGTCTGTTGATTTTCCGCATTTTTTCCATTCATCGATGATTCTTATGGATTTGTCATGGTATACAGTGGCTACGATTTGATGTAACGGTGTGCGGTTCTCCATGTTGCTTATCGTAAGTAATATAGGCCAGTTTTTCAAAATTAATGGTGGATCTTCGCCCTCCCCCTATACCGTTGCTGTGTACTCACTGATTTTATGGAAATTAATAAATTAAAAATTTGTTTTAATATTGAGTTTAATTGTCAGCATTTCAATTGGAATAAATAAATACTTTAAATTGTTTATAGTTATTATTATTAATATTATTATTATTATTGTTATTATTATTATTATTATTATTATTAGTATTATTATTATTATTATTAATATTATTGTTATTATTATTATTATTATTATTATTATTATTATTACTATTACTATTATTATTATTATTATTATTATTATTATTATTATTATTATTGCCGTACTCTGAAGGCTTTACAAATTATAAGAGGAAGTTGGGTAAACTGACAGGAAATTTAGAGTATAAGATCGTCTCTAATTCGTGTAAGGTACGCAATATGTTTATTAATAAATCAAAAACTCCGGTTGGATTGTGTTCTGATCTCGTTTATCAATTTACATGTAATGGGTGTAATGCCACATACATTGGAGAGACTTCCCGTCATCTCTGTACTCGAGTTCTAGAGCATTGTCAATTGAAGGGTTTGACCAATATTAGTGAACACAATAGAGGCTGTAAAAGTGATATCGGAATGTCTGATTTTAGAATTTTGTTGAGAAGTTTTAATAGTTATTGGGAACGAGTGATATGTGAAGCATTGCTGATAAGGTCATTGGATCCAAAGATTAATGTGCAGAGTGCTGTGACTACGAATGTTTTGAATGTTTTTAAATAGTTTACGTATGTTAAATCATGTTTGTTTTTTTAATATTATTAAAATAATTGAAAATTTTAAATTGCATTAATTTTTAAAAAATTAGAATATAAGTAAAAAATTTAAAATTTAAAATTAATTTAAAATATATTTTTAAAAATATTTATTTAATAAAAAATTAAATTAATAAAAAATAATTTGTTTAAATTAAATGTTAATTCATAATATTTTTAGTTGGTTTTGAGTACCTGAAGATGATAGCTGTGCTATCGAAATATATCGTAAGAAAGGTTTTTTATTGGCGTTATCGTTTAATTAAATCGTTGCCAAATTTATTTAATTATTTATTTATAAATCATGCTGCAGCTGTTCCAATATTCAAAAGGTTTATGAAGGTTTATAACTCCCTCAAAAGAAAGGAACTAGACATTAGTTTTCTTGAGACTTGTTTAGAAGAAAAGATGATTCCTTCGTTCATTTATAAAATGAAACTAAGTGATTGTCTTTCTAGTAAAGATGTCCAATTAATACATAGAAGAACGTTAAGAAGAATGTTGGAATCAGAGAAAATAAGGAGAACTTCCATTGATAAAAAACTAACAAATATTGGATTAATGTTAAATAATGCTACGAATGAGTTTTGTTTACAGGTATGTGTAGAATGGTGTATCAAAAATTCGATTGTGCAAATAAAATTTAAAGAGAATGCTCATATTAAAAAATTGATTAATTTGAGAAAAATATTTGGGATTTCTAAATTTAGTGTGGAGAATACTGTGATAAATTTGAGTAAAATAGTGTTGAATGATGATGAAGAGCGTGTTTTAAAATTTGGTCCAAATCACTGTTTTAAGAATCGCTTGGATGAAACAAAATTGTGTGCAAAAATTGAAAGTTTATATTTTCATATAGCCCGATCGATGAAAGGCATTAATGGTAATTATGTGAAGAGCTCGTTAAGTGCAAGTACGATGGAGTATATCGATAAAAACAAAAAGCAGAATATTAGGGATTTTATGACTTTAAAAAACTTAGCTAAAAAAAATATAAATATCTGTAAGTTTGACAAAGGAAATGGGATAGTCATTCTTGACCATGATGTGTATGTAAATAAGTTGAATGATTTGTTAAATTCTCCTCAGTTTGTGAAATTGCCAAAGGGTCGGAAGAATGGAAAATTACCTCCTCTTAAGGATGAAGAGTTTGTGCAAAAAATGTTAAATGGTTTTATTGAGAAGAAGCTTATTGATGAAGAGGTAGGTAAGTCTATTCGTCCAATAGGATCGCAGCCAGCTAAACTATATGGGCTACCAAAAATCCATAAAGATGGTGTACCTATGAGACCAGTTTTGTCGATGGTTGGTACTGCCCAGTATAAAATAGCAAAGTTTTTAGATGGATTATTAAAACCATTAATGCGATCAGAGTTTGAATGTAAGGATAGCTTTGAGTTGTTTCTTGTATTGCAAAGCTACAAAAACGAAGTATGAATGATGTTATGGTTTCGTTTGATGTTTGTAGTTTGTTTACGAATGTGCCACTGGTTGAGACAATTGACTTATGCTGTGCGTTGTGGAATGAAAATGATTCGGAACATCACATTTTGGATAGAAGGGCATTTCGAAAACTTCTTGAATTTGCTACTTCAAATGTCAATTTTCTTTTCAATGATGAATGGTATCAACAAATAGATGGAGTCGCTATGGGTTCCCCTTTAGCACCAACGATGGCATCAATATTTTTGGCTAGTTTGGAAAAGAAAATTGCTTCTTTCCAATTTGAAAAACCTTTTGTTTATAAAAGGTATGTGGATGATATTTTTCTTATATTTGAAAACCAGAAACATGTAGAACCGTTTTTGCAGTTTATGAACAGTTTACATAAAAACATTGTATTCACATGTGAAACGGAGAGAAAGTCATCAATTGCGTTTTTGGATTTGTTAATTCAACGCAAAGATAAACAGTATGAGACAGAGATTTATAGAAAACCAACTGAGACTGGTCTTTATACTTCTCCAGAAAGCTTTTGTGAATTTAAGTATAAGAGAAATATGGTGAAAGGATTGATTTATCGTTCATGGGCTTTATCTTCTACTTTTGCTAATTCGGTAAAAAGTGTTGATAAATTGGTTGAGTTGTTGATAAAGAATGGATATTCTAAATCATTTTTATTGTTAATGATAAAAGAAACTGTTGATAAATTGATTAAAAATCCTAAGGATCCATGTTGTGGAAAGTCTGAATGTAATTTGTCGGATGGGTGTGAATTGAGTGTTGATCTGGGTGATTGTAAAAATGGATATAAAAAAATTGAGCCTAAATATGTGTTAGTATTGCCGTACTCTGAAGGCTTTACAAATTATTAGAGGAAGATGGGTAAACTGATAGGAAATTTAGAGTATAAGATCGTCTCTAATTCGTGTAAGGTACGCAATATGTTTATTAATAAATCAAAAACTCCGGTTGGATTGTGTTCTGATCTCGTTTATCAATTTACATGTAATGGGTGTAATGCCACATACATTGGAGAGACTTCCCGTCATCTCTGTACTCGAGTTCTAGAGCATTGTCGATTGAAGGGTTTGACCAATATTAGTGAACACAATAGAGGCTGTAAAAGTGATATCGGAATGTCTGATTTTAGAATTTTGTTGAGAAGTTTTAATAGTTATTGGGAACGAGTGATATGTGAAGCATTGCTGATAAGGTCATTGGATCCAAAGATTAATGTGCAGAGTGCTGTGACTACGAATGTTTTGAATGTTTTTAAATAGTTTACGTATGTTAAATCATGTTTGTTTTTTTAATATTATTAAAATAATTGAAAATTTTAAATTACATTGATTTTTAAAAATTAGAATGTAAGTGAAAAAATTTTAAAATTTTAAATTAATTTAAAATATATTTTTAAAAATATTTATTTATTAAAAAATTAAATTAATAAAAAATAATTTGTTTAAATTAAATGTTAATTCATAATATTTTTAGTTGGTTTTGAGTACCTGAAGATGATAGCTGTGCTATCGAAATATATCGTAAGAAAGGTTTTTTATTGGCGTTATCGTTTAATTAAATCGTTGCCAAATTTATTTAATTATTTAATTATTATTATTATTATTATTATTAATATTATTATTGTTATTATTATTATTATTATTATTATTATTATTATTATTATTATTATTATTATTATTATTATTATTATTATTATTACTATTACTATTATTATTACTATTATTTGCAACTAAATGAAATTTTTAAAATAAGAAATAAGCTATTTGGGTCACATAATAAAACAAAAAAAAGTGAAAGCGCATCCATAGAAAATTAGGAGTATTAAGCAATGAAAATTACCCAATAGTAAAAAAAATTACAAACATTTCTAGGATTTTGCAATTATTACAGAAAACTTATTCAGAAGTGTGTAACTGTATCAAGGAAATTGAGAGCTATGCTGAAATGAAACATAAATTTATGTTTGCAAGTGATGTTCTTTTCAATATCCAATGAAAAGTATGTAATGGAGTTGATTCAGCTTTATTGCGACTTATCTGGTGCGAAAAGAATATTTAATATTTATGAGAGCCGAAAGCTCGAAACTAGTATTCAATTAGGATTTGTAATGGTTATCACAGAACTTGTATTGATTTTATTATAATGTCACTAATCTTTCCAAATAATGATTTTGAAATGGTGGTTAAATATCAAAAAAAGGAAGAGCACATAAACACAAAAGCAATGTCACTGATGCCACCAAGTGAGCATTGCTTTTTGAAACTCAATGATCGCCCAAGAAAATAATAAATCCAAAAGTGTAGAAATTTATTCGTCTGAAAAGATTTCTACAACAAATAATCAGAATTCCAAACGATTATTATTCAAATTACTAATATAGAAGAGGAGTGCAACAAGACACTAACTTGAAACGCAGGATAGGACTACGATCCAAACAAATACTGTGAAATATTTACAAATTAAATCGAAGAAACCAATGTAATTTGGAAATTAAAAAATATTTAAATTTTAGAAGTGGATTGTTATTAATATGTAAGAACTCAGTTTATAAATTAATAATACCAATACACAAAAGAGAATTTCATAGGTTCAAGGGAAATGTTGGTATTGAAAAAATGTTAGTGACAATGAGACAAGAATACTATTAACCAAATATGAGTGCTACAAGTACATTTTTTTTCAATTAGAAAAATCACATTTGAAAATAATAATGCAAATGATAATATAATTGGAAAACAAAACTTCAATGTTGGAAATCGAGTAAGAATAACAAACTCAATAACTTAGAGAATGCCAGCCTCACAAGTATTTTAACCCTTTCGTTATGGATTATTTTTAAGATTACAATGCTGCGAATTTCTTATCCGTACTTTCTTCGTATTTTAATCGAATTTAAGAACGTATTGATACGTTTTTCGTTATCCAAATTTTGGTGTTAGATACTGGAAACAAATTAAAAACATCAATCGAAAATATACATTCTTCGTTTACCGGACCCATACAAACAAAACCATATGCATACGTTTCTAGTAACGAAAGGGTTAATTAATAAATTTAACTACAGTTTCAGAGTACGATAACTACTTAGTCATTTCCAATAATTGGTATAGATATAAGGGTGTCGTTAAATTTCGACAAAATGGAATAAAGTTATTGGGGATTATACCAATAAGAACGACGGCAAAAGAAAAAGTAACAGGGAAATTATTTACTCGATGGATCTCTTTAAAACTGATGTGTCTGAAAGAATTCATTTTGATTAGAGTGGCTTTATAATTCGAGAATTTTTTCAGAAATTTGTAATTTAATGGGAATACAGAAAACCGCGACCTCCCGATAATATCCACAAAGTGGCGATTTAGCCGAAAGAGTTTTTAGAACAACAAAAAAAATGCTGAATGCTGAATTGAAAAATGAAATAAATGTAGTATTTATATATTTACTACCGGTAAAATATATAAATACATATTTATATTATAAGGAATTTTTTTTGTTTTTCACCTCTGATTTCTTTTTATTTTTATTTATACTTTAAAATACTTTTATTTATTACTTTTGAAATTGAAGTGCGCGTTTAACAGGTTGGATGGTAAAATCATTTCCTCCAAAAAGTATGACTTTGGGTTTGACCCCTGTTAAAATATCAAATTTGTACCAATTAAACAATATAATGATAAAACAATAATGATGATAATAATAGTAATAATAGAAATATTATGTAACTTATAACGAAATCAGAGGGGAAAAACAAAAAAAGTCCTTATAACAATAATAATAATAATAATAATAATAATAATAATAATAATAATAATAATAATAATAATAATAATTATAATTATAACATAACTTGTCAAAATTATATGATGATTTACGGCTTTTTATGTAAAAATACTTGAAAATGAGTCAATTATTATCAAGTTAATCATGTCCAATAAAGATATCATAGCTTGTTTTAAACATCTGATTCAATCAAATTTCCATTGATTTAATAATAATAATAATAATAATAATAATAATAATAATAATAATAATAATAATAATTAATAATAATAATAATAATAATAATAATAATAATAATAATAATAATAATAATAATAATAATAATAATAATAATAATAATAATAATAATAATAATAATAATAATAATAATAATAATAATAATAATAATAATAATAATAATAATAATAATAATAATAATAATAATAATAATAATAGTAATAGAAATAATAATAATAATAAAAATAATAATAACAATAATAATAATATTATTATTATTATTATTATTATTATTATTATATTTATATAGATTAATGAAGCTATTTAAATCTCTAAATGTTTACTAATCAACTGATGCATTTATGATAGAAATTTTATTGATTTTCTCAATTATAATTTAATTAATTATTGATTTAACTAATTATAACCAATTAATTAGAACAAAATGGAAAAAGCAAGTGACTGCGAGATTAAAATTAGTCCATAGGCAAACTTATTGGTATCCTGGATATTGGTCGGAGTGCCAGAATCCTTATCCCAGTTTCCTACCGAGTTTCCTCTCCTCAAATCCAACAATTTCCCAGTCTCACAATGGTTGACAAAGAGATAAATCTGTACAAAAATAGAAAAACACTTGAAAATTATTCCATCTTTAAAAGACCTGATAATTATTTCCATTACTCTGCAGACCAAAGTTCTCCCAAAAATACTTCACTGGAACTTCCGAACAATTTTTTTAGCAAAATAATTAAAAAATTTCTGTTTGATAAAAAAAATTTGAAAATTATAAAAGATATTTTAATTATCCAATAAATTTGGATTTTTACTTGTTGAATTTATTTGCTATTTATTATTTCGTTAGATTATTTTCATTTTCATAAAGTTTTTTGGACTGGATAAAATTATATTTTTAAAGTAATTATCAATACGTTTTCTAATGGCAAGCTTTTTTTCGAGCTTATTTGTCGACTTTAATTTAATATAACACGGCCAACTATGGCTATTGTATGCGAGTAATCTCAGCATTTTTTCCAAATAATTTTGTAAGGATCTTTTGCATTCACAATTTGAATATAAAATTCGCATTGTAGTTTATTCTCAACCAGTTTTAAAGGTAACTCTCAAGATTTTGAAGTTAGTAGGAGTTGAATGTGTGCTCTCTGTATATATGGTAGCATGACACAATCGCTTCTTGGCTTGCCTTTCTTTATAAGGAGGCCATTTCTGATTCCGACAGGCCAATTTTCTTTAGTATAGGCTCATTGACGTTGACCCAAGTACCGAGTGATCCAACTATCAAATCAGATACAGTGCATTCAACCTTGAAAGCTTCTCCAATGTCTCTGGCTAGGTCCTTGTATTTCATATAATTTCCTACTCGAGTTAAATCAAAGTTAATCAGTAGATCATAAGGAACTTTCAAATCTATGATCTGGACAAGTTTGTTCCTTTTAGATTTTAAGGGTGGTTGGTGTATTTATATACTTTGGACTCTGTTCGATATTCAAATCAAAGCCGATTTCAGTAAGGAAGGAAGTAACGCACAGAAGAACCATATCATACTTATTTCTTCAGTCATTAATTTTTGCTTTGCAGTGATTAAATATATGAGTTTGAGTTTCATTTTCCAGCCCTCATATTCTACATAAATGAGAAAAATTGTTTTTAAGTCGATACGGATTAAAGTTAAGTTTAAGAAGGTTGTTTCTAGCTTTAATGAAAAATAAATATTGTGCGTCATTAAGTACGTCCATTTTAATTAAGTAAGAAGCAGTTGTACTATTACTGATTCTGCTATCGCTTGGTCGGTTATCCCTTGGTATACTTTGACATCATTATCAAATATTTTGAAGTTTGCCTTTCTGGCTTTCATTTCGATTCCGTTTACTTCTATTGGAATTTTTAAATAATAGAGTTTAAAGCCAAATTGCCACAGTTTTTGAATTAATTAACAAATTAATAAACAAGCCACTACTTAAAAATTTCGATTTTGTTTATATGTTAATACCTTGATTTAATACATCTGATATCATTAAATTAAACAAAAACAATGAAAAGTTAACAACTTTAAAATTTATTTGATTTTTTTGTGGTAAGATTGCTACAGAGTTGCCTTATATCAGGAACTAGCTTAGTCAATTTTAGACTCAAATCCCCTCTTTTTGTGATGTGAAAGCTATTCCTTTTCTTTAGCAATAGATCACTAACTCCACTAAAACCACATTCAACCAAATATGATGATGGGAACGGTAAGATTTTTTCTCTTGCGATTGTAGTTGTATATGGATATTTCCTTTCTACCTCTTCACATAACCATGTCATCAACCTCTTTATTTTATAAAGAAGCTTATATGAATCGTCGTTTTTAATATGCATAGTTTCCTCCTGGGCATAATTGTCATCTATTTTAATAAGGTCTACTAAAATTGGCTGTAACATCCAGCTTGGAAGATGTATATTTTTTAAATCATCAAATCGTTCCTGTAAGTTATCAGCCAATAGTTTCAAATGCGTTCCTATTACATTTACTGCTTCATCGCTTAGATCAAACTTTTGTAGCCAATGGTATTTATCAAATTTTAAAAATCCATTAATTTCGAAATTGCCTAGAGCCTCCGGATGCGAAACACTGATTTAGGTCTTGTAAAGATGAAAATTTAAGATAAATAGGCAAAGATTTATTATTTATTTAAAAAAGCTTATACAATTAATATTCTTTTATATTTGATAACTAAAGATAACTAGTTCATATAAACACGACCATATTCCTCATTGTAAGATGCGGAGTGTGTAGGAGCAGTGTTGTATTGGGGCCGGAACGTCGTTTTGAAACCTTTTTCCAGAACCGGATGTGTTACGGTAGTTTTTTCAGTATGGATTGGTTTTGAATTTGTAAAAATAGTCAAATCGTTGTCATTAATTTTGCAAATTTAGGTGGTTTGGTAAAATATCAAAATAGTTCCAATGTGAAGCAAAAGTGAAGCAATTAATACACACGTTAGAGGTTTCTCTCTGTTTTATTAATTGTGCGTTTCTAATTAACAGTTTTTTTGTAATGTATCTACTGATGAAATATTTAAGTAATCATTTTCAAATATTTATGGACAAGTTATATTCCCTATAACTCAACCTCCGAAAAATCAAAGAGATGTTAAAACATTTGCAACTGCCATCGGTGTAGGATTTAAACTTATTGGACGTATATTTAAAGTCAGATGAGTGGCTAGCTGCTTTAGAACTATATCAGCAGTTTGGCAAAATTAGAAATCTTTATGTCATCATTTCGAAAATGCAAGTAAAGAGAACAACGGCACTAAAACAGAACAATCCATGTTCAATGGATTATATAAAATAATATCCTCAAAGCAATTTGTTCAAGATTTGGCCTTAACGTATGATGTTCAATTCGAGCTATCTATTCTATCAGAAGCTTTGCAAAAAAGAAACTTCAATAGTATAGGCAGACAAATTTATTCGCCACACAATAAATTATTTAGAATATTTAAAAAATTCTTAGAAAGAAAAGAAATTGTTGTTGGAAGTAGATTTGTGTTGTTGAAATAATGAAATTATCTTCTATTTCGTTGACAGATAAGAAAAAGTTAAAATTGATTCACAGAAATCCATTCTTAACTAGTATTATTAATAATATGAGGAATAGACTAAACACTACATCTGAAAATTGTTCTGGTTCAGGCGGAATTTCGACTTCTTGGTAGTAGTCACCCCAATTACCGCGCACTGGTTAGCAACCACCCACACTAGCGAAAGCTAATAACGGAGATTATTGATTTTCCAGATTATTGTTTTTTTGATTTTTAACGATTTTTATTTTTATTAATTTAAAAGTGCAATTATTGATTTTAAGTGGAAAACTTTTTAAAAATAATTTAAGCATTGTTTTAAATGTATTTTGATTGTTTAACTATGTTTTGTTAGGATTAATAAATTTCATTGAATTCCACACATAAAATTTAGTAAATACTAATAAATATATAAGTATAGTTGTTTTTATTGAAGTTGTTTATTGCTTGATATTGAGAGCCAATCTGTCGAAATAAATTGCAAAAATATATTTTAAAAAATATCGTTCTTTGATTTTACATTAGAAGAATTTGCTAAAATTAATTACAAACATATATTTTGACATTTGATTTGTCACTTATTTATTTGAATAAAATACCATTGTTATTTTCTCCAACATGCGTAGTTGGGAGTCAATGAAAGGTGAGCACCGTTTCTGGAACTACTCTATACTAATTATTCTTTCCGGGGTTTCAGGACATCTACATCTTCATCATGATAGTCTTTTCGTTTAATGTCATTGTCCAATAGTTATCCAAACTACTACAAACAGCTAAATAGAATTCCAAAAAGGCAACGTAAGGCATAGGTCATGAACGAGCCAACAAGATGGGTAATTAAAACTGAATTGAAAGTTGTCGACTTATACTCCTTTGAGATACCATCGAAACATTTGTCAATCTTCGAAATTATCACGACTTACCTTGATCAATACTTTCAGAATCGTCAAAAATTTCAATGAGTGAGTCATTATGTATAGAATATAACTTGTAGAATGGCTTACGCCACAACCTAAATAGTCACATTATGACTATGATTTAATAGAAATAACATTAAAAGTTAAAATATAATACAATTTAATTAATATAAAATTTTTACAGCTTGAGATTTTCAAAAACAGAATTTATAATTTTTTGTAAAATATTTTTAAAATATAATAGAAGAAATTTTTTTAAATAAAAGTAATTTATTCTATATAGTTTCAAGTTCATATCTACCTGGCAATGACAGTGAGTCTGTCGAAATATATTGTAATATATGTTGGATTGGTGCTTTATTTTATTATTTTAATCAATAGTTAACATAATAATATTTCAAGATCGCAATAAAAGATGAAAACTTTTTATGTATAATTTATAAATTGTTTAAATTAATTGTAATAACAAATATAGATAAAAAAGTTGACAAGACTTGATAAGAATAACTAATAGAAATTCAAATCATGAAATTATATTCCTTCAAAAAAAGTTACATCTTTGTACATAAATTTTTAAAAAATTAAAAAAAGCAGCATGCTGTGAAATTTTAAGACTTCTCTGTTTTAAACAAAAAAACATTTGGTTATAAAAAAATCTTTATAATTAAAGTAGACAAATAATTAATATTTATTAAAAGCATATAAATTACAAAAAGATGTTAATTTTAAAAAAGTTATGTAATTAAATTTCATGGAATAATACAAATTGAAATGTCTTTCTCAAATTAACTGCTTCAGTTTTTTGCATCTCCTGAGTTTGGAGAAAAAGTTACAGGAATAATTTGTAATATATTTAATTTTGTTTAAATGGAAAATAAATACTTCGCTATTTTTTTGATAATTAAGCAAATTGAATGAAATAAAGTTTTACACATTTTACTGTGAGCCCTCCCCCCTATTTGGGGATCACTTCTTTATATTTTGCAAGCAATACTAATTTGTGTTAATTTTCTTTCATTTAATGAACATTTTGGGAAAAATTGGTTGTTGAAATTAAATGTAATTTGGAAAATTTTTTTAAATTAAATTTGGTAAAAATTGATTTAATAGGATTTTGATATGTAATATTAGAGATTATTAGACCAGGCTTCCGAAAAATTTTTAAGTTGCGCGCCCATTTTCAACATATTTATTTTTGGCGCCCCCGATTTAATAAGAAATCATAACGCTACAATAAAAAGACGTAAATAAAAAACATCTTTAAAATAAACAAAGTGTATTTTTCTATTTCTTGTAAATTGAACAAATTAAATATTATGAAAATAACAGTTCTAATGCTTTAGCAAAATAACAATAATAAATATTCAACGAAAAAACCATACTTCGTTTGTAAAATCTAACAATTCTAAATTTTCTGGAAACAAAGAATTATTACATTTTAAAATTTTCTGCGCCCCAATCCGGGGGCCCGGCCCCTAGTTTGCGCACCTCTATATTAGACAGTAATGTAATATTGCAGTGAGTTTAAATTTAAAAAGATAATACAATTTTATATAACAATAATTTTACCCAGTCAACTATGTATCCCTTTTTAAAAATAACCCTTTGTTAATTACTCATAAGTTTTATTATTGTTTTCGTGTAGATACTTTTATTCTCTAATGTTGGAAGAACCATTCCAGGCGGCTTTACGGGCCTCTGGATTTTGCGAATTTCTTATATGTAACGGAATTGTGTACTAAATCAAAGAATTAAAAATATAAAATACTAAAAATTCAGGAAAATATAGCAAACATTATTACTCGCCTGTAACTAATGTCTTCAAAATGTCCTTTTTTTGTATTTTTGAATTTTTGAAATTTTGAATTGTTGGTTATGGACTTTTTCCTCCACCTCCTCATTTTAAATCTTGTATGATGAATAACCTAAAACAATTTTTCAAATTCTCAAGGCAATAATTTCCTAATTTATAGCTTGAGTATATTATTATTATTATTATTATTATTTTATTATTTTTTTTTTTTTTTTTTTTTTTTTTTTTTTATTTTTATTATTATTATTATTATTATTATTATTATTATATTATTATTATTATTATTATTATTATTATTATTATTATTATTATTATTATTATTATTATTATTATTATTATTATTATTATTATTATTATTATTATTATTATTATTATTATTATTATTATTATTATTATTATTATTATTATTATTATTATTATTATTATTATTATTATTATTATTATTATTATTATTATTATTATTATTATTATTATTATTATTATTATTATTATTATTATTATTATTATTATTATTATTATTATTATTATTATTATTATTATTATTATTATTATTATTATTATTATTATTATTATTATTATTATTATTATTATTATTATTATTATTATTATATTATTATTATATTATTATTATTATTATTATTTATTATTATTATTATTATTATTATTATTATTTATTATTATTATTATTATATTATTATTATTATTATTATTATTATTATTATTATTATTATTATTATTATTATTATTATTATTATTATTATTATTATTCGTACGATATATTTCGATAGCACAGCTATCATCTTCAGGTACTCAAAACCAACTAAAAATATTATGAATTAACATTTAATTTAAACAAATTATTTTTTATTAATTTAATTTTTTAATAAATAAATATTTTTAAAAATATATTTTAAATTTATTTAAAATTTTAAAATTTTTTCACTTATATTCTAATTTTTAAAAATTAATGTCATTTAAAATTTTCAATTATTTTAATAAGGCTTTACAAATTATAAGAGGAAGTTGGGTAAACTGATGGGAAATTTAGAGTATAAGATCATCTCTAATTCGTGTAAGGTACGCAATATGTTTATTAATAAATCAAAAACTCCGGTTGGATTGTGTTCTGATCTCGTTTATCAATTTACATGTAATGGGTGTAATGCCACATACATTGGAGAGACTTCCCGTCATCTCTGTACTCGAGTTCTAGAGCATTGTCAATTGAAGGGTTTGACCAATATTAGTGAATACAATAGAGGCTGTAAAAGTGATATAGGAATGTCTGATTTTAGAATTTTGTTGAGAAGTTTTAATAGTTATTGGGAACGAGTGATATGTGAAGCATTGTTGATAAGGTCATTGGATCCAAAGATTAATGTGCTGTGACTACGAATGTTTTGAATGTTTTTAAATAGTTTACGTATGTTAAATCATGTTTGTTTTTTTAATATTATTAAAATAATTGAAAATTTTAAATTACATTGATTTTTAAAAATTAGAATGTAAGTGAAAAAATTTTAAAATTTTAAATTAATTTAAAATATATTTTTAAAAATATTTATTTATTAAAAAATTAAATTAATAAAAAATAATTTGTTTAAATTAAATGTTAATTCATAATATTTTTAGTTGGTTTTGAGTACCTGAAGATGATAGCTGTGCTATCGAAATATATCGTACGAAAGGTTTTTTATTGGCGTTATCTTTTAATTAAATTGTTGCCAAATTTATTTAATTATTTAATTATTATTTATTGTTATTATTATTATTATTATTATTATTATTATTATTATTATTATTATTATTATTATTATTAATAATATAATTTGCTATCAAGAAATAACTTTTATTATTATATTTTCATGACGAAGTCCCAGCGTAAAGAAACGCGAACAATAACTTGACATGATTTGTTTTTATATTTGTAAATATATTTTTGTGTGTATTTATTATTAGTAATTCCTTGTTTTTTATTATAAGTAGTGATATTAATAATAATAAGTAATAATAATAATAAGTAATCATACTAAGTAATCATAATAATAATTATATTAATAATTATAATAATTATAATAAGCAATCATACTAACTAATCATATTAATAATAATAATATTAATAATAAAAATAAAAATATTAATAATAATATTAAGTAATAGACTAAAAATTTTAAAATATTAATAATTAAAACACTTGTTATAAAAATAAGTAGTAAATTTAAATTAAAAATTTTTTAAAAAATACTATGACCTTGAGAAGTTTTGAATGACCTTGAAAAAATATGATGACTCGTACAATGACCTTGAGAAAATTTCTGATGAATCATGATCTTTGTTTAAATGACATTGAAATTTTTTTGATGAGTCATTGTCTTTGTCATACAACAAATTTTGGTCTTTGTCCTACAAAAATTTGTACTTTTTAACTTAGAAAAAAAAATTTTGCCGGGGGGTATATGTCTTTGTCCCAGAGGGCCACTGGTCTAGTGGGCCACAATCCCACTACTACATGATTATGTAATCAAGGTAACTCGAGATTAATTACGTAATTTAATCCGTCACCTGGGGAGGCTAATGGACTTTTATGTGTGTTGGCAGTGTGACCCAAACCTCCTTCTTATATAAATTGTTTTGTTTTAATGATTGGAGCTAAAGTTTTAATTTTGATTAAATCCTCAAGCCTAAAGTTTGATAATTCTTCCCGACATCC
This sequence comes from Schmidtea mediterranea, assembly GCA_022537955.1. Lineage (NCBI taxonomy): Eukaryota > Metazoa > Platyhelminthes > Tricladida > Dugesiidae > Schmidtea > Schmidtea mediterranea. Next base: position 13,849,241 of record CM039679.1, read on the forward strand.
CCACTAATAAAAATACGATTAAAATGAAATCTATTTTTCGTTTCATAAAAAAATAATAAATTTTTCTTTCATATTTCTAAAACATTTAATCAAAAATTCGAGTTAGTCTAAAATAAAACAACAGCTAACACGCAACATGAAATGAGGGAAAAAAAGATTTATTTATTTTTTGTTTGCATTTGAAAAAAACAAACATTTATCAATTGATAATAAATTTTTGTTTTAATCTCCTAACCATAAAGAGTCTATAATTTCGATACATAAAATTTAAAAGCATTATAACTATGTAATATAATCATCGTTTCAATTGTTGAATAAATTTAGTTATTTTAAGTGATTTATTTCACCAATTAATCTATTATTTTTTTTTTAATTAAAAGTTAACAAATGTTTGTTTCTCATAAGATTGCGTGTTGTCAAAAAATGCTTTACTGAAACGATTTAAATTTTACAAGGCGCAGGAAATTTTTTTTTTTTTTTTTTGCCTGAGCCCAAATACTAATGCATTTTTATATGATGAATTTTAGTGACAATCAATTCGTTTTCGATATTGTCTTTATAATTGATATGAATTACACCGAAGTGGAAATCTAATGCAATCATTCAATCAAACAAAATTTATAGATTATAAACAGCAAATTAAAATGCTAATTGAAATTTACTGAATGTCGCATGCATTTTGGTTAATTAATTGAATGCAATTATTCGATTTCTTATGATTACATTAAAATTAATAAGAAGGATAAATTTCAAATATTTTAATTTGATAATTATGCTTATTTTAAACAAAATTAGAATTTTTTTTTTATTTTTTTTTAAATTTTTTTTCTTTTGAAAGTTTAAATCTTTTAAATACTTTGCAGGTGTTTTCTATGACTAATAATATTTTTAATAAAGAATTGAATTAAATTCTTCTAAAAAACAATTTATTATTAAAATTGTAAGAGATTGTAATTATAAAAAAAATTATAAAACATTCGAGGTTTACTCTGGATGTTCATCATAAAATTCTTTAGATACTTTTTATAAATTATAAAATTACTATTGCCAATAACTATTGATATTTTTGTTTATTTTTTTAATTTTTTTAATTTTGTTTAATTTTTTTTAATTTTTTTAAATTTTTTTTCTTTTGAAAGTTTAAATCTCTTAAATACTTTGGTGTTTTATATGACTAATAATATTTTTAATATAAATTTGAATTAAATTCTGCTAAAAAACGATTTATTATTAAAATTGTAAAAAAAAAATTATAAAACATTCGAGGTTTACTCTTGATGTTCATCATAAAATTCTTTAGAAACTTTTTATAAATTATAAAAATTACTATTGCCAATAAATATTGACATTTTTGTTTATTTTGTTTATTTTGTTAATTTTGTTTAATTTTTTTTTAATTTTTTCTAATTTTTTTTTCTTTTGAAAGTTTAAATCTTTTAAATACTTTGCAAGTGTTTTCTATGACTAATAATATTTTTAATAAAGAATTGAATTAAATTCTTCTAAAAAACAATTTATTATTAAAATTGTAAGAGATTGTAATTATAAAAAAAATTATAAAACATTCGAGATTTACTCTTGATGTTCATCATAAAATTCTTTAGATACTTTTTATAAATTATAAAATTACTATTGCCAATAACTATTGATATTTTTGTTTATTTTTTTAATTTTTTTAATTTTGTTTAATTATTTTTAATTTTTTTAAATTTTTTTTTCTTTTGAAAGTTTAAATCTCTTAAATACTTTGGTGTTTTATATGACTAATAATATTTTTAATATAAATTTGAATTAAATTCTGCAAAAAAACGATTTATTATTAAAATTGTAAAAAAAAAATTATAAAACATTCGAGGTTTACTCTTGATGTTCATCATAAAATTCTTTAGAAACTTTTTATAAATTATAAAAATTACTATTGCCAATAAATATTGACATTTTTGTTTATTTTGTTTATTTTGTTAATTTTGTTTAATTTTTTTTTAATTTTTTCTAATTTTTTTTTCTTTTGAAAGTTTAAATCTTTTAAATACTTTGCAAGTGTTTTCTATGACTAATAATATTTTTAATAAAGAATTGAATTAAATTCTTCTAAAAAACAATTTATTATTAAAATTGTAAGAGATTGTAATTATAAAAAAAATTATAAAACATTCGAGATTTACTCTTGATGTTCATCATAAAATTCTTTAGATACTTTTTATAAATTATAAAATTACTATTGCCAATAACTATTGATATTTTTGTTTATTTTTTTAATTTTTTTAATTTTGTTTAATTATTTTTAATTTTTTTAAATTTTTTTTTTCTTTTGAAAGTTTAAATCTCTTAAATACTTTGGTGTTTTATATGACTAATAATATTTTTAATATAAATTTGAATTAAATTCTGCTAAAAAACGATTTATTATTAAAATTGTAAAAAAAAAATTATAAAACATTCGAGGTTTACTCTTGATGTTCATCATAAAATTCTTTAGAAACTTTTTATAAATTATAAAAATTACTATTGCCAATAAATATTGACATTTTTGTTTATTTTGTTTATTTTGTTAATTTTGTTTAATTTTTTTTTAATTTTTTCTAATTTTTTTTTCTTTTGAAAGTTTAAATCTTTTAAATACTTTGCAAGTGTTTTCTATGACTAATAATATTTTTAATAAAGAATTGAATTAAATTCTTCTAAAAAACAATTTATTATTAAAATTGTAAGAGATTGTAATTATAAAAAAAATTATAAAACATTCGAGATTTACTCTTGATGTTCATCATAAAATTCTTTAGATACTTTTTATAAATTATAAAAATTACTATTGCCAATAACTATTGATATTTTTGTTTATTTTGTTTAATTTTTTTTATGTTTTGCAACTAGGAGCATTTAGTACTAATAATAATTACTTTTTCTTGTTACTATTCTGTTTTAGTAATACACTACAAATACAGGATAAATTTCAAATATTTTAATTTGATAATTATACTTAATTTAAACAAAATCTTTTTAAAAAAAAATTTTTTTTTTCTTTTGAAAGTGTAAATCTCTTAAATACTTTGCAGGTGTTTTCTATAACTAACAAATTTTTATTTTAGAATATTGATTTCCATCGGAATTAAATTCTGCTAAAAAACGATTAAAGAGAGCTTAATCATTATATATATACATATTTTGCCGGTAAAGAAAAACAATCAAAGATTCGCATGCCACATCTCTGGAAAATTTAATTGTTTTCACATTTTTTAGATTATGTTTTTTATAAAAAAAAATTTTATACTAACAATTTTAAAATCAGATAAAAATTTATTTGTAAGCCACCAAGAAAATTATTTTTAATTAAAATGTGTTTTTTGTAATTTATTTATTACTTTAATTACAATTTGCTCTTGAGTGCTATTGATAAAACTGACTAGGAATATAATTGAGTTCACTTTATTGTAATACACTAACGGATTAATAGTGTAGATCGAGCATGCCAAACTAGCGGCTCGCGGGCCGCATGCGGCCGTCAACAAATATTTTCGATGCCCATTTAACAAATGTTATGATTATTAATATATTGAGTAAAACTAAAATTCAAAAGAAATTTTTTCGATGTATATTGCCAAACACATACATTTATAAATAAGCAAAGACTGATCACTACACAACAAAATACACAAGCCGTTGTATACATGCATATACATTTCTTTTAATTTGCTAATGCATAAATGCATTTTTATTAATAATAAATATTTTATACTTAGTAATTTTTTGTGTGGCCCTTCACGAGTCTAAAATTGTTAATGTATCCCAAGACATGGGTTGATTCTGACAAGTCTGGTGTAGATATATAGTGTTATAAGAGAAAAGATTATTAAATTTTATTTCATTATAATAAAACCACTGTGAATTGACATCTTAGATATTAGAGTATGTTATATTATCATGATTATGAAACATGAAGTTTGATTCATCAGAGATTCACACAATTTAACCACACACACACATACATACATACATACAAAAATCAATGAATTGCTTTAATTATTAAGGATCTATATCCCCTTCGCTTTAAAAGGCTTTAGCCGTTCTATATTATAAATCTCATAGCTGAAAACAATGTTTAATCATACGTTTGCCCAATACAACTTATACTGAAGCATGTTTCGTAGTTTTCTAACGTTTGCAATTCATCGTCACAAGTTTTATACAAATAACTCTTAATAATACACTAAATCTAATCTGTTACAATAAGGATTCCCAAAATGTCGAAATCGACGAATCTGGTTTTTTCCAGAGAAAATACGATAGGGGGAGATTAAATGTAAACGATTGGATATTCGCATGATGTAGTAATTCATTCTCTTAATTTTGTATCACCCGATGACCGATCAGTCCATACGCAAAATATTGAAGGAAAAATTACGGATGATATTTGAATAGCGGGAATGTTATTTAGTGAGATATCTATCTGAATTTTTGTTTCGAAGAAAAAGTGAAAAGTTTCGTGTATTTAATGAGATGTTAATATGTTTATGAACAATGTTCCTATAATAAATATATTAATGTTTATTTGATTGAGTTTTTATTGCATCTTTTCATAATTTATTTTTTATATTTTTCGTATTACTAAGTTACTTTTTTTTAAAAACATACTATAATAGGATTATGACAATCTTTTTTTTAATAATTCTTCTTTTTGAATGCTCTTTTTGCTAAAACTTTCATCTTCTTATAGCAAATTTACATCTCCCGTTTTGTCTTATATGGTCGTTTGTTCGTTGTTTTTAAAAATGGCAATTGATGAATATTCAACAGTCATTGAAGGCTGGTCAATGGAAAGTTCTTTAGGATTCTCCTCTACCCTTTTCCCTTTGAAACTTGGTCATTATTTCGTCAAAATATTGAAAGACATGATCTCAATCAATCTCGTTTGTTAAATAATTTCACGCGGATTCATTTCATATTTTATAAATAATAGTAAAAATGTATTTTTTCAAAATTTTGACAAAACTTTATTTGAGTCTTGTCAGCCGGATCTGTTAAAAAATATTTCGGTCGAGTGAGATGAAGAAAGAATTTGACAATATTTTTACGGTGGATGGTTCTAAATTAATTTAAACTTTGTAGATAGGATGCTGAATTAGGAGTTTTGATATTATATCTTGTTTTATAATTCTTGAAAGAGTTGAATACTAATGAACATTGAAGATGGCCAAACTTGACAAACTTGAAGAAAAATAATCATGCTCTTATCATCCCCTTTAGACCGTCACCAATAACTGGTGAATATCAACTGCTTTGTAATTATACTTTTGAGAGTTAGCATAAAAAAGTGGACATGCTTTTCTATATATATATATATATATATAACATAAAGCGACATTAATTTAAAGTCCTCCATAAAAAGTTGTCCTTTATGTTTTAATAGCAAACTCTTTCATACGATCCTCAAAATTAATCTTATCTAAAATCTGCTTCTGTATTTAGAAAGAATAAAGCCCTCAGCCTTGCTAGTTGCAAATTTGTTCAGAGGGTTTTACTTTAAAAAACAGTAATCAAAAACCTCCGATGTGGTTTTGGATGAGAAGGATTGGTTTCCTTTGCCGAATTTCCTGTTTTAGGTGACCTACAAAAGATAAACCAAACTGGACAATAGACTCTAAAACCCTATAAATGTCATTCTTACGAAACCTGAGTCACATTCAGATAATATAAAAAGAGAAGCCACAACATTCCTCGTTGGATTGAGCACTGTGTGCATCAGTATTACAAAAAAAATCCTGTTGAAGATAATCTCATAAAATTCGTTTGTTCACCTTTGATTTGTTTTCTTTAAACATTTTATTTATTTAATTACAACTCAAAAACAAAAAAAAATTTCAATTTCCTACGCAACACAAATTTTCTGCACATCCATTTTATCAAGTGTTTCGAAACTTTTAAATGCCACAGGAAAAAAAAATTTTTTTTGATCTTTAGTCAAAATTAAAACATTAAATTAAATCTCATCTTTAAAAAGTATAATAAAAGTGATTTTAAAATTTATCAAAAAACAAATTAATTATTTTTTTTTAAAAAAAAATCTTAATTTAAACAAAAACATTATAATAAATTTAATGGGAAAAAAGAACTTTTCCATTTATTTTATCAATACAAAATGAATTTTTATGAAATTTTAAAAATTTTCACTATAAATAGGAAATTTTCAACTGATTTTAAATTGATAAAATTCTGAATATTTATTTTATTTACGTTGTTAACAATGTAAGATACTCTACATCTAATTGTTTTTTTAACATAAGTAACAAAATTGTTCATTTAAATTAGTTACTTAAATTGCCTGTATTTATTGAAGACTTGAACTTAATGTGAATAATATAAATAATACATATATATGTAAAAGATGTGCTGAAGAACTGCAAAAAAACCAATTATAATGAGTTAATAATTTATATCAAATGCATATTGTCTAGTTCCCATACACTTTCTATGATTTGATTTGATTCAATTAACAAAATAGAAGAAATGAATAAAATTAACACGCAATTAAACAAATGTTATCTATTCGAATTAATTATAATAAATCTCAGAAAGAGAGTAATTAAAAAAATTACTTTTCAATTTGCTGTTAAAGATGAAAATTTTAAGAATTAAACAGAAATAAAAGAAACAAATTTGTTTTTTTATTTTTTATTTATTATTTCAATAACATATAAATCATCGTATTCAATAAAACAATTAATAATATATATATATATTATTTAGTAATTAAGAAATAATTAAATTATTCATGGTGATGATGAGATAATGTCAAAGTAAATTTAATTATTTGTTGAATTTTGTATTTCTTTGTTTATTTACATTGAAATAAAGTTATTTGTTTGTCTGATAACAATGGTTAAATAATTTGGATTATAAGTTGTGAATATTTTAATTTCGGTTTTTTATTGGAAAATATTACTTAATTTTTCGAAATTCGATAAGTAAATTCCTATTTAATTTTTTTGAAAAATTTTAAATCTCGTATAGCGCAAATTTGAGTTACAGAATTTTTCGAGGTTTTCTTGTATTATTTATTATATTATTTAAAATAATATTTATAATATTATTCCAATAAATCATCATGAGGAATTTTTACTTTAAAATGTTTATTTTTATATTTTAAAAAGCTTATAAGAGAAAGAATAAAAGAAAAAGTTAAAACAATAAAGTCAATAAAAAATTTAAAATAAAACTGTTTTTTATTTTTTATAAAATTAATAGATCTATGATCATAATCACTTGAAAATTCTTGAAAATCAAAAAAGATCGATACCTTTACTGATTCATAGTCAAATACTTTTTAAAAATAATTTCATTGTTTAAAAAGACTCAAAGTCCATCATTGTGGTGAAACTAAAAAAAATGTTTAATACATTATGAACAAAAGGAATGAAAATTCAGAAAAATATAAAAGAAATCAAAAAAAGAAATCAGTTTAAAATAAAGATAATAATAATAATAATATGATATCTACGATGAAGTCGAAAAAAATTTGAAAAATTTAAATTAAAATTTAGAAAAATATGTAGAAATAAAATCAAGAAAATTCAATGAATTAAATCAAAATAAAAATCAGAAAATTATATTTAATATTTATGAAGATACAATTTTGTTTAAATGCATTAATGTGAAAACCTTAAACACCCTCAGAAAATAGATATTTACAATGCAGAGTTTTGACAGAATTTTTATTTCAATTTAATAATCATTTTTATTACCTCAAAAAAATCACTTAAATTATAACTAGAAATTAGTTCAAGAATTAGTATTACAAGAGATTGATATCCAAATATGAAAGGTCGAGCATAATTTTATGCTGGAAATTTTTACTCCAGTTGTTGAACTTCAAATCTATATATCAAACCTTTTCTGGTCAACAGTTATCCATAACTATCAAACTCAAATCAGTAAACTAACCTACACTCATAGCAGGATGTCGCATTGAGCCGTTACTTTATTAGATTATTCTTGTGGCCTTGGAAGAGCAGTAGAAGGAATTTGTGGAATATTGAAAATCCACAGCACTTTCCTTTGGGGTATTCGACCTTCTCAGGCGTCACACGCTTGAATGAGCTCTGTGTGCGGTCAATGGTAGCTAAATAAAGAATATATAGTGGTTCGGGAATTAAGGGAATATCTTGTGTTCTATTATTTAGACTCTCCAAAACCGGAAAGACAATCTAAAATTTACTTATCACACCTTGTAGTTTGTTGAGCACTTATACACCATAATATAAACAATCAGAAAAATATAGTTTTATAAGGAAAATCAGAATGAAAAGGGATTTACACAAACGAGAGTGTAATAGATTAAATAAAACTATTTGTCAAATTTTCGTAAATCAAAATGATAAATTTGAAACCTAGTTAAAAACTAACGGGAAAATAGTATTGGGCAAAAAATAAGATTTTAAATTTTTGTTTATTTGGCACGAAATCCGATAAAATTCGGGCGCGCAAATTGCAAATGGACGAAAAATCATCAAATATAGCCAATTTAGCATTAAGTAATACAAAAAAATAGAAAAAGAGTAGAAAAATACAAAAAACATGTAAAATATAAATAAAAACATTTAAAAAGAATTGAAAAACATTAAATTTTTGCAAAATTAACCTATTTCATAAAATTGGCTCCAAATTCATCAAAAACGCTTATATTCTAGAAAATAACTATGAGAATTAAGGCGGAAATTTAATTAGAAACATCAATGAAAATGAATCACGAAATTCTGTAAACCAGGAGAAAAGTGATGAAATATGGTAAAAACGTGTAGACGTTTTTTTTACCGCATCAATAAACATGCGTGTAAAACCCCCTTATATAATTCGATGCCAGATCGACGTAAATTAATGCTATTTTTCTAAAAGTTTTCAAATTTTAAAAGAATTTTGCTAACTTCCCGAAGTCTTTTAATAGAAGTAAGGAGGAATTATTGTCATTTTTTATTTTAATTTTTATATATATTATCTAATGTTAAATTTTAGTTAAATTCCATTGAATTTGTTTTTTTATCATGCAAAATTTAAATAGAAGGTCTTAGGAAATGCCCTACCTTAAGTTATTAATTTTGATTTAGATTCATGAATAGATATGTTATATGTATCAAGTGTTTTTTTTTAAATTAAAAATTTTTTCTTATTGAAATCTTGAATTTTCTAATAATGTACAATATTAAAATAGTTTCCTCGCCTTGATCAAGTCTCAAGGAAGCTTCGCTCCCATGGTACTTGACCTATACGAATTGTGATCAATAACGTAAAATCATTAAATCACATAATATCATTAATAACCATTTATAGTTCTCATTATTTTGATTATCAATCTTAATTATTATTATGCAAAAATTCCTAATTATCTGATCGTCAAACTGCATACATGCAAGAAATCAAATTTAAATTTTCACCAACTAGTCTAGAGCTAGTACTTCGGTGTGGGAGTACCTGTAAGAAATGGTAGTTCACCGAGTCAGATCTCGTCTCCAAGAACCTCAATGTCAAGCCCTCAGTAGAGAGCGAATGATCATGAGGAAGGATCAAATATTATACATAAAAAAAGAAGAATAAATGAACTAGAGAAACGATGAAGAGCGAAGAATATTATGCGAATAGTCGATAATGTTAATAACAGTGTAAAAAGAAATTTCAGAATTAGAAAAAAGGAAATCATTTTACCAAATATACAACAATTTAAAAATGAAAGTATTTTGGCCAAATCATTCTAAATGCTGTCGATATTAGATGAAATTATACGGATAAACAGGTTGTTTATGTTATTGTTGATTTAAATAATGAAAATTTTAGTTTAAATGCCATCGGCGGAACTTATTAGAGAGGTAAAAGAAACAAATTTTTATTACTATTAAAATTGTCTACAAAAAGAAAGAATTAAATAATTTGTTTTATTATTTATTTTTATTATTATTTTGCTCAGTTTCATGTTGATAATTTAGATGTAGGTATAAAGATATAATGAACACCGACAATTCTTACTAAGAAATAAAATACTCCTAACAAGTAATGGAAAACTAATCAGCATATTGGGATATTTTCTTAACTATCTGTTATATTTTCATTCTAATTCTAATTTATTGTTACTTCTTAAAAAATCATGATTGCACTGAATTTATTAAATTTATTATTATTATTATCATTTCATTATCATTATCTAATCTTAATAATTTTCTATCGAGTGACAAGGTTCGAAGGAGACTCTCCCTCAATACTCATCCAGGTCCTCCTATTGTAGAAACAAAAATCTACCAGTGAACGTTCTTTTATTTAAAATAAAAATCGAAATTTTTATGCTTGTTACCTTATTATGTAATGAATAGTAGTTAAAATTGTAAGTATAAATTACAATTGATTGATTACAAGTTAAATGAATTATACCATAAAAGAAAATAAAGAACAAATAAATTTTATTATTTAACAAATAAATCACAAATAACAGCAAGTAATGATACTAGGACGAAATATTAATAATGTAAATTCCAACGAAGAAAAATTACAAGGAAAATTTGAGAAATCTTTTAAAATTAAATAAATCGATAAATGAGGATGGAAAATTTTCGAGCAAGTGTGTAAAATCAAGAAATTCCATTCTAAAAATAGAACGGAATTTCTTGTTAAAATCGATAATTTTTAAAACTTTGAATTTGGGATTTTAAAGAGAAGGGATGCGAATTTCATTTTTTGGATAATACTTTCGATTAAAACAACATTATTAGGACTCATGTACATATGTTATTTGATTTATATCCCTCAATATTACTGCTGAAACGAACATATCAAATTGATAACAATACCAACAGGAAATCTGCATAAAATAATTATTTTATCGTCAGCACCTCTTATCTAAATCTTTTTGAACAATTATAAAATTAAATCGTATAATTAATCTCGTATAAATAGTTTATTTTAACATTTTTCGATATTGTTTTAACACAAAATTGATTATAGAGAAACGCAAATAAAATGAGTGTGAATACCTTCTATGGTAGCTCGTGAACCCAAAGGTTTTCTAGAGTATTAGCAGTAATTGCAATATGGCTCACCTTTTACTAGAAACCGCCAGTTTGAATACATTTCAAACGTCATTTTGAAGAGTATCCAATGGTTATGCTTCTTATGCTCGCGTCTGGTGGGATTCCCTTGAAAATGGTCTCGAAAAGCTTATATCTTTTACCCATCAGGTGCCCAGCAATAGCGATACCTGAGTCCACATTGATATAAATAAAATATATCGCAAGTTAATACGAAATCAGGAAAGAATCGATTGATAAATCAAATATAATTAACGTAATATCTATAAATAATGCACCAATATCATAATATCAAAATCATCAAATATCCATTAGAAACTAGAGTGATTTATTAATAAAATTTTGCCTAAAGTCTAAAATCATAAAATGGGAGAAAATTATAACTAATGAGGTGAGTTTCTCAACTTACTAGCTAAAATCACTTCATAAAAATGTAACATTAACGCGTATATTTCAGAAAATAACAGAACTTAAATCACTCGGTTTGACTAAATATTACATTTAGCCATATTCTGATAAAAAAGATAACAAAATAATACAAATACAAAAATAATACAAGGTCTATTGATAGATTTATGTTAATTTTCAATTTTTATGTCATTAATTACTTATTATAATTATTTCTTATAGACAATTTAATTTAAAATGCACTAAAATTCATTTTAATAAAATTTCTAAAGTTAATTTAATTAATTAGTTCTATTAGAGTTTGATTATTACTTATCTTGAGAAATTATCATAATTAAATTATATAATTGAATTGTAACAACTTTGTTTAAATAATATTTATATTTTACAATGAAGACCTGTCCCTTTAAGAATTGTAATTCATTAGGACATGTAAATGGAATATTGGATTGCCATTTAACCACATCTGCTTGTCCAAATTATTATAACACCAAACATTCAGAATGGAATGAAATGGTATGTAGAGAAGAAGGTAAGCGTAAACATAGTGATAAAAATGTTCCATCGTGTAATATACCGTCCCACGAGCCAAAACTTACTGGTATTACATCATATAATTCATTATATCAATATCGCAGAGCTCAGCAATGTGTTATATCTGATCCAGTATGAAATAAGTAATAATGTAATTATTTTTATTTATTTAAGGTTCAAGAAGTGTTACAACATTTTGATATAATTTCGAGACTCAAACCGAGTGAATCATTAAATGATTGTTTAAAACCTTCAACATCTAACATAAAATATCGAATTAAGAAAATTGTTTTCAGAGAGTGCGAAATTGACACCTGGTATCAAAGTGACTATCCGGAAAATATATCTTGCTTTCCAAAAATTTATATTTGTGAATTTTGTCTAAGATATTTTAAATATAATGTATCTTACTGGAGGCATTTGGTAATTAAAGAATTATTAATAATAATTTATATCTGTGAATTTAGACTATTTGCACATTTCGATATCCTCCTGGTGATGAAATATATCGCTATAAGAATAATTCCTTTTTTGAAATAGATGGATATTTGCATAAAGTTTTTAATTTTTATTAATCGATTGTTAATTGAATAAAATTATAGGAATATAGCAGACGTTTATGCTTGCTAGCCAAACTTTTTTTGAAACAAAAAACTGTCAGCGAAGTCGATCGAGTTGTGGATTTTGATTTCTATGTTTTAACTGAAAACGACAAAGAAGGCTGCCATTTTATCGGCTATTTTTCCAAGGTTTTATTTTCCCGTTAATTATCAATTGGGCATTATTTAATTTCCAGTTGAAAATGGAGAAGCAAAAGTTAAATAGAAATAAAGCTCTAGAAAACCGAGTTATAATGTTTTACAATTTGTCTTGTATTTTTGTTATGCCGCCAATGATGAGAAAGGGATATGGTAAAATGCTCATCGATTTTAGTAAGCTATTTACTAGTTGTTGTTAATGTGAATTAATTTCTCGAAGGTTACGAACTGAGCGCAAAAGACTCGATTATGGCATCCCCTGAAAGGCCGTTGTCAGATCTGGGTTTACTGACTTATAGAAATTATTGGAAAAACGTTATTTTAGATTATCTTAGTGAATATGAGAAAGATTCAATTTCAATTCGAAGTAAGCTTGCTAATGAAATAGATATTATACGACAGATATGAGTAATGTAACTAGGTTGCACCCTTCTGACATTGTCACGACGTTATTGTGGTTAGGAATGATCAAGTACAACAAAAATGAATTTATAATTTTATTGAAAAGAGTAATAAGCTTAATTATAAAAACATTATATTTGTATTTCGGTTTAGGATGTTATAAATCAACATTTAAAAGCTCAAGCTAAAGCTAAAAATAAACGGAAAATTTATTCAGAACATTTAGATTACAACCCACAGGTTAACGAAGATATTTTGAATTGAATTATATGTAATTGGATTCTTCAACTTCCATTTCAACGTCAAAATACTTTTTTCCCATTGACATTTTCTGGATTATTTCACTGAAAATGTAAAATATTGTAAATAATATATTTAAATTTACTCAGTTTCTTCATCATCGCCGTAATCGGAATAAAATGATATCGGTTTCCACAAAACTACAGCATTGGATAGTTGAGGTTTCAAACTATAAATTTTATTGTTTTTATTATTAAAATTTATTTGTATCTTACATATTTGTTAATACTGACTTTGGTAATATTTCTCCAATAAGTAATGGATTTTGATTGAATGAAAATTCATGTAATCTAATATTTTTAGTAAAAAACACAAGTATAGAATATATATTACTCTATTTTATCGTCTTTATCATTTTTTATTTCTTCGATCACGACTCCTGAAATTTTTGGTCTTTGAGGGAAAGGAACGAGTTTTGGCTTTTTATTGCTATAGAGGCTTAAATTTATCATGTAATTCGCCATAACTTGATCTGATATAAAAATTTTCTTATAAATAGAATTGTCATAATCCAAATTTCTAAGTTAAATTAAATAGTTTAAAAATATTAATTGTTAAAATTTACCGTGATCTTTTCATTTTCTTTCAAATAATATCAATAAAATTAATGCATTATAACAATTATAGCAATTTTAATTTATTACATAAAAATTTTAAGTTCTAAATTGAATTATTTTTCTCGGAATAAATATTTTATTTAACTGGTCGAATTTTTTTTAAAAGCTTGATTTTTTTTTAATCGACCGTACACGTGTAAAAAAGTGTTATTAAAACATCAAATATTGGAGAATAATCGCTAAAAACCCAATGAAGTTTGAAAATGTTGGCTTGTTGAAGTAACTATTAAACACCTGATGGAAAACAAAAATGTTATACGCACACCTCTAGAGATTTCTAATAAGATATGCATGTATGGTGGGTGATTACCTGGTGAGTAACTTGATTTTGAGTAACTGTGGGGTTAGTGGTTTCTGGCCTTGACCCCTTTACAAACAAGGTTTTGCGCCAGCCAATGAATACCCGTTGCTAGGACACGTTGGAACTGCAACCATTGGTTATGAGACCCCTAAAGGTGAGCTATGACTACAGAACTGCTGGTGGGTTTCTGGGTGTTGATATTTTGAAACTATATGGTTGTTACCCAGACAACCCCATACACATATTCTTCGCTTACCACTCGGCACCCGTTGCTAAGCAACGTTGGAACTGTGTTCGAGTGGGTAGATCGTCCGCAAAAAGTTAGCGCTATTGCTAATGCTATAATTGATCGAACGATCCATGGGTTCAACGAGCTGCCGATAGAAGGCCTGTGCTCGATTTCGACTTTTAGGTCCCATTATTCTCCTATCTCTTTCAAAGGTTAACCTATACTCTCATATCATTCATTGTTATGTCCATTCCCATAGTCCTTCTTATCGTCGTCCGTGTTGATGATTATTCTTTGGCCTGTACACCCTTTGTTATGTTAAATATTCACACACTAGCTCTCTTACTCTTATCCCTATTATAACTACAATGTTCCCTATTATTATTACTAGCATTATCATTGTTGCTATTATATGTATTACCTTTATTAATTGTTACTACTATTACATTTATTATTATTTTTATACTATATAATTACCATTACAGTTATTATATTACTACTATTAACATCATTATTTTTACCATTACTATTATAGGTACCATGATCATTATTATTATTATTATCCTCATTGTTATTATCATTATTATTATTATTATAAGAGGAAGTTGGGTAAACTGATAGGAAATTTAGAGTATAAGATCGTCTCTAATTCGTCTAAGGTACGCAATATGTTTATTAATAAATCAAAAACTCCGGTTGGATTGTGTTCTGATCTCGTTTATCAATTTACATGTAATGGGTGTAATGCCACATACATTGGAGAGACTTCCCGTCATCTCTGTACTCGAGTTCTAGAGCATTGTCGATTGAAGAGTTTGACCAATATTAGTGAACACAATAGAGGCTGTAAAAGTGATATAGGAATGTCGGATTTTAGAATTTTGTTGAGAAGTTTTAATAGTTATTGGGAACGCGTGATATGTGAAGCATTGCTGATAAGGTCATTGGATCCAAAGATTAATGTGAAGAGTGCTGTGACTACGAATGTTTTGATTGTTTTTAAATAGTTTACCTATGTTAAATCATGTTTGGTTTTTTTAATATTATTAAAATAATTGAAAATTTTAAATTACATTAATTTTTAAAAATTAGAATATAAGTGAAAAAATTTTAAATTAATTTAAAATATATTTTCAAAAATATTTATTTATTAAAAAATTAAATTAATAAAAAATAATTTGTTTAAATTAAATGTTAATTCATAATATTTTTAGTTGGTTTTGAGTACCTGAAGATGATAGCTGTGCTATCAAAATATATCGTACGAAAGGTTTTTTATTCGCATTATCTTTTAATTAAATCGTTGCCAAATTTATTTAATTATTTATTATTATTATTATTATTATTATTATTATTATTATTATTATTATTATTATTATTATTATTATTATTATTATTATTATTATTATTATTATTATTATTACAATTATTATTATTATCAATATTATTAACAAATTTTTGTCTAGGGATTCGTCCTTATTCCTCAGCTTTAAGAAATATTTTTCTTATATAAAAATTTAGCCGTAATCCATCTGTATTTCCCCGGTTTTCGGTAAAGTATTTTTGTTGATTCGAAAAATTTGAGCAGCGTTCCGCCCTTATTTTACGCGTTCCATTTTACTTTACTATCTTTGTTAAGTATTTGAATTAATTCGGAAAATTTGAGCAGCATTCTGCCCTTAATTTACAGTTTCATAATAATTTTATACCAACAGTTGAGCCGCATTTCACTTTTATTTTACTATTTTCGATAAGTATTTTAATTGATTCGGAAAATTTGAGCAGCGTTCTGCCCTTATCCTACAGTTTATAAGAATATTATACTAACAATCGAACAACATTTCACTTTTGTTTTACTATTTTCTTTAAGTATTTTAATCAATTCGGAAAATTTGAGCAGCGTTCCGCCCTTATTTTACAGTTTTTATGATAAATGTTTTAACTATTTCCGAAAATTTGCGCAGCGTTCTGCCCATATTTACCGTTTCAATTCAACATATTTTATTTACTTCTTTAAAACATTACTTTTCATGATTTTAGTCGTTCGGATTAATCTTTTTCCGATGGCTATTCATTTTAACTGTTGCAACGATTTCGCTATTTTCTCCGCTACCCTTTCCCTCTCTTTGTCCTTAAGTTCTATGTATGTTCATGTTATATTTATTTAGTGCCCACTGGACTACTCGGTGTTAATGATTTGTAGCCGAATGTTGTTAAAATATTTATGTCGATTTTAAGTGCAAGGAGGTTGAGCCAAAAGACCCACTTTCAAGCTACTTTCTTTCGCTATTTAATTCAGTGATTTGACGTTCGGGTTACTGCGTTCTCACGCCGGAACCTTCACGGGCACGACTGTTGGCGATTATACACGCGCTTGCACAGTCGATAGGGGTGTTTTATTTTTCTGTCTTGCAATATGTTTTGGCTGTGGGCCGAAAAAGGAATAATAAATAAAGTTTACCATATCAGTTGAGTAAAAGTTTCGAGCATAGTACGGTTTATTTGACATGAAATAGTTCATAGTAATCGGACATCTATTGGCATAATCATTGTTCATTGCTTCATCCCAATACAGTTAATTAAATTTTGTCAAGAAATTCATGCAGTATTCACTCATATTTCTTCACAATTGATCAATAAGTTAATCCACATTCGTGCATATATTTTCATAATTTATCAAAAATTCCTCAGGCAATCGTTTATATCGCTTCACACCAATGTATAGCATTTGGAAGTTGTCGTGTTCAGGCAAAACACTTACTAGTGTTAATTGCCTGAAAGCACGGCTCTCAGTTGCAACGCACACTAACTCAGGTTAGGTTGAAAATTTTTTTCTCTGAAAATTAAGACTGAAAATCTGTCAAAACACATCAGTATATATACCTATCATTTGGCCTTAACCTTGCGTGTTAATTTTATTGCGATTAAACAAATTCGACCTTGAAAATATTTGTGTTATCTAAATTAAATTTTTATTAATTTCTTAATTTAAATTGGTAATTTATTTTTAACATTTTTAATTAAATTTATTCAGCTAAAAATATTTTATTTTTATTCATTTAATTCATTAATTTTTACTTTTATATAAATGGTCATTTTACCGTCAAATTTTCTTGTTATTATGTTATTTTTTATGTAAATTTCATGCGGTTCTTGATGCATTTTGTATTTATTTTATTTTACTTTTATGTTTTTTGATTTTATATTTATTTATATTCTCTCAGATTTTAAAGTGTTTAGTTGGTGTTGTATATTGTATTTTAAGTTATCTTGGTGCTAGGTTTTCGTGCTGTATTACTGATGCATTTAAACAATTCTCAAGGCTATTTGTGTGTTGGCCCAACACATTTATTATGATAATATTGCACACTTTTTAATGTTAAACTTAATATGTCATTTTAGTTATCCGCGCGTTGGGTGCGCCGTCGTTTTCTTTCGGCTCTACCCGGCCTTGAATGAGGCTGTGGTCACTTATTTGAGTTGCTCGGCTGGTTCTGATCCATATAAGCTAACTGTGCCGTCAATGCAATTCTTTCTTGGCACGCTGATAGCGCGAGCTCTAACCCCGGAATATGGGTTCATTGGGGCTGATTTAGTATTTTCTCATCTTTCCATCCCTGTAGGGCCGTGGTGAGACGTTGGTAGAGCTTCTTCATCCTCGCATGTTCGACCCAGGTAGCTTTGATTTGTTGAACTTCCCGGTATAATTGCAGGAGTTGCCGATGTAAATCTGTGTTCTCTCGTCGCATGCTTTTTAGTTCCTGAACGAGAGTCCGCGATGATTTCATATCTAAAACTGAAGGAAATTAATAATGACTTCGATAGGTTGGGATCCTTATCATTTATATTCGTAATGGTCATAATTACTGTATAATAATTTACTTATTTTATTATAATATTCCTTATTTCTACTACTGTTATTCCGTTTTGTAGTTTTATTTAACTATCAATTACCTTTGTAAAAAAACTTGGGTTACTTTCTCAGCTTATTACAGTTCAATTACTCCGTTATTTGAAAAATTTTAAGATTTAATAAAAAAAAAGTTAACATAGTTAAGCTTTCATAAAACCACAAGACTATATCAATATACTAAAACATTTATTATAAAATCAGTTGGAGTAACACACAGTTTGAATTCTGGATTCATCGACGGCCGTTTGATTGATTATTCCTGAGCGTATAATTCGATCCGGTAAAATCAATTTTGTTGGAGCTTCCATGTCCATTAAACTAGGGTCATTCAATTCAAAGGAAACTCCATTTTCCGGAGAAAACCGTCCGTGCTGGGAATCAATCCACTGGTGATGTCCGCATTCACACGAGCTAGATGTCTTCGGGCCAAATTGGCTGGCCAATGAAACTTTCTTTCCAGGCCATCCAAGGATATAGGCTGAGTTTGTCCCGCTGGTGGGCTTCTCGTGCCGGGTTTCTGCCCGGTTCCCTCTTCATGGCGATGCTGGGCAGTTCTACCTCGTTATTCCAATCTCCCGGTCGACTTGGCCAATCATTTTCTCCGTGGGTTGCCAACGAGTATTCGTGGTCCCACAACACCTGGCGGTATCTGTCAGCCGAGTACGCGGGTACTTGTAAGGTGATTTTAGAGCCATCTCTACGATCTAAATAATGATTGATTTGAATGTCGTATTATTGAAAGAATTAAATCAAAAATGTTTAGTTTGAGTCGTTACGCGTTATGTATAGGTCATAAATATTGGGGTCGTTTTACATGAAAATATTACCAACATTAATTACCTCGAGTTTGTTCTGTGGAATCATATTTTATCTCTCCTTCACAGGCAGTCGGTAGTCACTGGGCCGTTTTCGGTGCCTTTTCTGCTTCACCTCATTATCCGTAATCGGGCTGTGCTTCTTAGGTGTTGAAGACATTTGTTATTTTTGTGGAGAATTATGTAATCAGTGCATGCTCTACCAACGGCGCGTGTCACCAGCTGGTAGTTATTTTTATCGGTTATTCCGCTATGATTGCTTGATTGTGGTTTTAATGGACATTAATTAATTCTGAATATTTCTCAATTTTGGAATTATTTGTTTCTCCAATTTATAGTAACAGAATAAATTCAACTCTCTTTGTGCTAACTCCTATCGTCAATCATCATCATCAATTGGTTTGTTTCAACAGGAACTGATCTAACCCCACTCATTTCAGTTTATTCTCAGACCAGGATTTTCTCTCTATTCTTCTCCTCTTGACTGGCGGTTGGTTTTCCTACCGTATTATTTGTCATCTCCGTAAATCTGGTATCCAAAAGCATGCTAATTTTGACCGACATTATTAAGATGAACTATGGGCGTATCACGTCATTTGTTGGTGGAGCTAATCCTACTCCATTCCTCTTTGAATTCGTTGTTTATCTATTGGCGTTAGGAAGATCAATACAGATTCTCAAAAAGTGGGTCAATTCTGGATTGGATAGATCAAGGAATTTTGTGGTATAGTTCCTTCGACAGAGGCTGACTTTGATTTAGTGAATTTGTGTACTTAGTGGATTTCCGTTCATTTTATCACTCCTGGTGGTTTTTATTGTGACTGTTATTTATTTATTCATAGTTAATATTATTATGATATTATTGTCCGTAATGAATTGATGATTTGATTTATGTGAAGAGGTTACAAATTTTTTTGTTATAAATGACAGGTTATCCTAATTCAAATTAACTCGGTTATTTTATATAATAATTTTGATCTCGGTGAGAATATTAAATTTACCTCGTATTTAGAGTTCTACTATCCAAATCATCTTTATTAGATCACTCGTCGATATCTTCTTACTTAAGGTGTATTATTATGTTAGTATCTAATATAGCTGATGCTTAGTTGCTACATATGTAAGAAATTTCTATTATTATTACTAATATAGCTCTACAGTAAGTATTTGACTACGGCTGGCTATCTTTCATATAAAATTATACTCTTATTGAGCTTAACGTTAATCCGATATACATCTCCTTATATTCATTTTAGGTAGTTAGATCTTAGTATAGTATGATATTCATAAAGTTACAGGTTTTATTTAAATCAGTTGCACCGACTCCGAGTTTCTACTTCCCGTTCCCTTGAATTTGATCTTAAGGAATATGTGTTAATATTAAGATTTTAAGAGTGCCAACTGGACTACTCGATGTGAGAATTTTAGCCGATTTGTGGTATAGATTTTAGGTCGAATTTTCGGGAGATAGGTGAAAGAGAGACAGCCAAAAGACTAGTTCCCGAGCTTCCCACTGCTTCTATAGACAAAAATGATTTGACGTTCGAGCGCGTCGTAAGACACGACTGGACCCACACTGGTATAAGGTATAGGCGTAGGAACCGCACTTACACAGCTTGATAGTTATGTCATATTTTAATAACCTGCAGAGTGTGTGGCTGTAGGCCGGATAATTTTCGACCGATATAATACTTTTTCATTGAAGTATGCATTTTGAGTCATTACATAATCAGTTCATTCGTCTCATAACATTCTCTTCCGGAATTTGTTAAAACACGCAACAATTATTTCCCATACATACGCTCAAGTAGTACTTACTTAGAAGAATGCTTGAGTTCGTATTATAAAGAAATCATCACTGATAGTTGATCCTCTAATTGTTGGTTTCGACTGAATGGCGGTTCTCAGATTTTTCTGACAAATAACAATTTAGTTTTTTACGAGAAAAGTGACTTTGCTTACTAAGTGTGTGTTAAAATTCTGCGAAAATGAATTGGTATATATACCTGTTTTGTTATCCTATCCTGCGTGTTCTTTTAGATGCATTTAAACAAAATTTGACCTTGATTTTAATAGTAATATCTAATTCTTATTTTGTCAATTTTTATATTATATGAACAATTTATTTTATTTAATTTTTTAATGGGATATTTCTTATTGAAAACGTTCCATTTTATTCGTTATTTGCTAACTTTTATGAATTGTTCATTTTTCGGTCAAATCTTTATGTTATCTTGTTATTTTTATGTTAATTTCGTGCTGATCTTGGTGCATATCTGTTATTATTTTGATTTATTTTTATGTTTTTTGATTTTATATTTAATTACATTTTTCTCATATTTTAAGGTTGTTTATTTGTTGTTACGGGTCTGATTTTAAATCTGCATTGTTATATTTGCGTGCTATTTCCAATTCATTTAAATAAAATCCAGTCCTGACCCAACATAACCTATGTCATTTTGCCCGCTTGTTACCCGTTATTGTAATTCAAGAATATATCAAAAGCTAATATAATTCTCTTAAGTTATTCAAACCTTTAGTCGATTACAGCCCTTTCATATAGGGTAACCATGCATACAATTGGTGTGGTCTGTGACCTTGTAATCCAAACAAACAAAATATCATGCTCTTCACTGGTTACCAATTGTTATGAGACCACCAAAGGTGAGCACTTCTACAAAGACTACTGCTAGGCACCTGATGGGGAAGCACAAATAAGATATTGTGACCACTTTCAAGCGTTTCACATCAGATACCCACCATAAAAATCACTTCCATTGGATACCCGTCAAAAATGACGGTGTATATGCATTCAAATGTGTGGTTTCCAATAAAAGGTGAGCCATATTACCATGACTCCTAATACCCTGGTAAACCTTTAGGTCCAAGAGCTCCCATAGAAGGTACTTGGTCATTTTATTTTACAGTCCCTCTAACAATAATATTAATTGAAACAGCATCATAAGAAGAATGAAATGTTGTGAATGAAACACAAAATCACAATTTAATAATTCTTTAATACAATTTAAATTTTAAATGTTTTTGTGGTGGCATTCCAAATTTTCGAATCTGTCCTTAAATCCTGGCGTCTTCCAGCCTCCTTCTTCTTGCTCTCTCAGGTTGACCGGATTGATGCTTGGGTCGAGTTCGTTTTGGTTGAAGAGAAAGAGACATTGGATCAAGCTTGTCAGGGGTGATTTTATGTTTGCGTGGTAGTGCAATCTTTATTTATGTAGTACTCAGTTGATATTCAATCCCTGTCCATATGGCTTCTCGTAATTTCATTTGAGGTTTCTCCTTTTCTAAAATCCCTATTTTCTGTTTCATTTTTTCGTATTGGTCCTTCAGCATCTCGTTTTGCTGCTCTAACTTCTTTGCCTATGTGAGTCAAGTCCACGTTTCTTACATTCGTTGACACTTCCTAACCAACTATTCAGCTTGTTGTGATTGTTGAAGGGCCTCACTATAAAATCGAGCCACATCTTGCTTAAAACGCTCGATTTCTGTTTTATGATATAGCGCTAAATGAAAAGAACATTTAATAATGGGTTAAGCTAGCTTCTTGGCGAATGATATCAGTAAAAGATAAAATACATTTTTAATTTCAAGCCAAACTTGCCTTTTCGCATTGCTATTGTCGTCCCACTCTTAATAACTTATTCTGATAGTAATATTAATAAATGTGTCAAATTGCATACGTATGGGGTCCTTATCGAACGGTTTCTACATAAGATTTATAAAATTTAGGATTTGTAGTCATGCTGCGCAGTGATTATCTGAATATTCTAAGATTTATGCGGGGAGGGCAAATGTATTACGGCATATGTTGGAAATCGTAGTGATTGTTCCCACATATTACGTTGCAGTAATTTAGACAATCATTTATGATTGGCATCAAATAAATTTAGGGCCTTTGTCAATTAATGGATTAGACATTTGGAGACATCAAGAAGCAATTATACTCACTCAAAGTCCGCCTTAGTAAAAACCTTTGGTTTAAGCCCGTACGCAGCATACGAAACTTTCAGGTCGAAGGACAAGAATCCAGGTAAAACCGCCGATTACTATCTAGGTTCTCTAAAACGCTTGGAAGAGCTGACTAGAACCGGTGACGATGGAATTGCAATAGCTTTTGTTGTGGGCTTCCCGTCAGAGTATCAAAAGCTTTACAGATCTCCGGAAATTATAGCTTAGAATCATTTATCGAGAAAGCTCGAGTAATTTTGGAAAACGAGTTCCCACATGAAGCTCACATTTGGAAAACTGAAGCCATGAGTGCCATTACGGGTAACGAGTAAAAGAAGAATTCAATATGTTTCTCGTGTGGGAAAAAGGGACATTTTTCAAGACACTGCATGCATCAGGAAAACTACAAAAGGAATATATAGGCACCGGCAGCTTCCTAAAAAACAATACGGTGCAAAGAGTAAAAATTATTCCACTAAAAATTTAGGGGATCCCGGCCAATGCTTTTGTAGATTTGGGCACTTCCCAATCAATTCTTCAAAAAAATGTAATAGAGGTGACTTTGTTTCGAACAAGTGGATCGTCACAGTAGACAATCAGAGGTTAAAGTTGTAGGGTTTATGGTTTACGTAACCCTGACCCCAAATAGTACTTTTCTTTGCCCCCAATAGTTACCCATCGCTAGGCAACGTTGGTAATGTAACCATTGGTTTCGAGATCGCCAAAGGTGAGCGCTACGAGATAACTACTCTGGCCTGATCTCGAGGGGGGTTCAATGCACTACCGATAGGAGGTTTATGTGAGCTTTGCTTATTATGGTTCCTTGCTTACATGTTCAGTACCTCATCTGCTCAGAATTACTTTCCGAATCACTCACGATTTAATTTAATTAAACTCCACATTTAGTAAATTTGTTAGTGAAATCAAATCAATCTCAACAAAACATTTATTAAATATCAGTTTCATGTTTGACAGTCTTTTATCTTTTCGGCCCGTCGTTTGGCTCGCTCTGCTTTTTCGGGGCGATGCTTGGTGGGTCGGCCCGCGAGCTTTGTGGCATCGGTCGCTTCTGGATAGAACAGTTGGGCTGGCGCAAACACCAAAGGGTAGGTCACCGCTTTGCTCTCTTAGCACGTCGATAACGCTACCTCTAGGCCGCGGATCTGGGTTTTCTGAGACTGGGTGAGCTGCTTCTCCTCGGCCCACCCCCGTTGTGCGGCGGTCATTTTCTGATAAATAGCTTTTACCTTCCCCGGTTCTATCCAGGTTGCTTTGGCCTGTTGTATTTCTCTAGTTAGTTGGACGAGCTGTTGCTGCAGTCCCTTATTGTCTGTGCGAGCCTTGTCTAGCTCCCGTTGTAAGATTTGGCATGCTTTCATATCTACAATGATAAATACTCATCAAATTTGTGTTCTCTTACCAAATCTTATCAATTTATTATTCATAGGTTTTAGTTAAGGCTTACCATCAGGCGTGCTATAATGTGCTCTTATTTATTTCCTTAAGGGTTAACAACAAAAATAAAACAAAAATTCTTTATCCTAAATATTTATTATACTGCAATCATCGACGTGCAGATCCCGAATAGCTTTGATTGAATCTCTGGTGGTCGCGACGATTGTGTGAGTATCTCCCCTCATCCCGCTGTTCTCGGGGAAGAATCTTTCGCGGGACCACTACATTGATAGCTGCGATCCTTTCAAGTAATTTCCTATCATGCAGCTTGTAGGACACATTGTATCGGGGGGCGTACCCATCCGTGCTTGGGATTCTACCCGCCGCGATATCTGCATTTACTTTCATTAAGTGTTGCCTAGCTTTCTCCACTTGTCGATTGGTCTCTCTCTGGTGCTCCTCGAGATGAGCCAACAGAAACTCGGCCTGGCCTCGGATTTCCCGGGCCGGGCTCCCTCTTTATCGCTAGGTACGGGAGTTCGACCTCCCCCGAATCTCCTTGAACACCTGATCTGGTTTCTCTTACAGGGGAGATTGAAAACCCCACGTCTCACATCGCCTGCCTGCACCTGGCAGCCGAGTGTGCGGGGAACCTTGCGATGATTCGGGACGCGTCGATCCATGAATTATCTAGAAAAGGTCATATTGATTAAATCGTTTTTTGGGAATTTTATTGTTATTATGCCATTAGGCGCGGGTCGACCACATAGGTGGGATTAATATTTTAATGAACTCCGTTATTTTACTTAAATTAAATTTATTTGTATCTTAAGGTGATTTTATTGGGGTCATCGACGAAATTAAACATTACGAATTATTAATCTGACTCTAACTAGCGTGCTATACTAACAACACTAGCGGATGCATGACGTCCCCAATATTTTTCATTTTCCTTCGCTAACTGTTGCGAGTTACCTTTTGTACAATCGTCTCTGTCTGATGATTTATTTGATGAAAAAAAGGTTATTTGAAATTCATTAAGGATTTATTTGAAATTTATTGGCTGGGATTGTTATTTGGGGCTTAGAGTGGCCGATTTTGTCAATAACTTGATATTCAGGTTTTCCCCGTAAGGAGCGTGTCAGATTTAATTTTCTTTCAAAAAGTAATTCGAAAAATTTAACGCCTGAATTCCATTATATTTATTTGCTAATTATGACAGAATGGATGCCGATCATTTCAATAATTTTCTACTGTTCTTCCTTGATGGGGTTTTAACGTCGGTATGAAAAATCCGGTTCATGGCTCGGGTTAATAGTCTAAGGCTTGGGTTGGTAAAATTTAACGAATATAATTGTTAGACTTACTATCTCGTGCTATCTCCTTTTCTTCCATAATAATCTCATTAGCATTGTCCCTTTGTGAGCCGTCATTCAGATTTCTGGTTAATTTCGAAGTTGATGACATTTCAGCAGAAAAATGAAATATTTCAGTGGGCATGCTGCTTATATCTGTGCGGGTGTGTCCTACCACGGCAGGCAGGAGGCGGTGTACAAGTCGAGTTTGCTCTCCAGCTGGTATACACACTGCCTCTGTCGGGTGTTGGATGGTGTATGTATTATCACTCCTTCAGTGCCGTGTACGTGTGCATCGTCGGTCGTGGTAGTCTACTAGACTCTCCTAACGATCGATATCTCCGGATAATGCCAGGTCGAACGCATATTAATCGGCTAGCTATCTCGATAATTCATTTGGACTTGTTATACTATAAATTTATCGTCGACTATTTTTATCATTCGGTAATTTATAAGTATTTTTATTATTTTAACGACGATTAGTTTGATTGCTTGGTGGAGCATCGTTGTCTCTTACGTATGACCATATCCTCGCGGATTTGTAGTCGTAGTTGAATCAGATTGTGTTTGTTGATTGCCTTAGTGAGTATTTGTTTCCTTTATTATTCCTATGATGGGTCACTAATGTTTAGATTACGCATCTTCAACCGACCTGGGCGTGCTCCACTTGTACCCATCGTTCAACCCTTCTCATTTGGGGCCGCTTATCCTGTATATCAGCAGTTGATCTCTCTTGCAGTGGACCAAGCGGGTTATGTTACGGTGTTGGGATATTCAGTACGATGTGATTTCTTGGAATAACACTTATTATGATATTCTTTCTATCTCTGTTTTTTCATTTGTTACGTATAAATCTATTAGATCCATTTTACCTATTTATTTTATGTTAGCCATTTGGAAGGGTTTCTCGGTAAACAATTTAATTTAACGCTGGAAAACTTGTGTTTCTATATCATACAAAATTATGATTTAATACAAACATTAATATAAATCCTCAATATACTTTAGATTTAGTGATAATATTATGTACTTTCGATAATTTAATGGTTGCATTCCATCCTCCCAATTTAATGTAATTT
This sequence comes from Schmidtea mediterranea, assembly GCA_022537955.1. Classification (NCBI taxonomy): domain Eukaryota; kingdom Metazoa; phylum Platyhelminthes; order Tricladida; family Dugesiidae; genus Schmidtea; species Schmidtea mediterranea. Next base: position 13,876,376 of record CM039679.1, read on the forward strand.
AATGAATTTCGTGGATGATTATGACTGTCATGTCCATCATTTATCCTTTTACAAGAATTCCCATCAATTTAAACACTAAATCTCATCGCAAAATTTATATGTTTATTTAACCATAGGAATTTTTGCTGAGGGTTTACTTTTCTTTTAGTCATTTATCTGTTACATAGTAGTCGCTGTAATTTCGGGAATTGGCTGTCAAGTTACCGCTAAAGCTGTGGATATTGTAATACTGCGGATTTTATCATTTTAGTATAGAAAATGTTAGAGGTTGAAATTGGGTTTTAATTGGGTTTAATTTAAGTCACGTATTTTTAGTTTTCCACTATCACACATTATTGACATAACAACGATTTTCAGCGTTAATTTCCCCGTCACCTTCCCTTAATTGATATTAGGTTAAATTGTGTCTACATTAAGAGATTATGAGTGCCCACTGAGCTACTCGGTGTTTTGATTTTAAGCCGATTTGTATCATCATAAGTTAGGTCAAGTTTTCGGAAGATGGGTGATGATGGAATAGCCAAAGACTATTCCCTCTTCAACCCATTTTCCCCTATAAGGAATAATATTGACGTTCTAGCTCTTGCGTTCTCACGCCGTAGCCTTCACGGGCACGAACTATTGGCGGACTTACACCACACTTACACAGTTCGATTAGGGTGTGTAGATTTTAATAACTTGCAGTGTTGTGTCGGCTGTGGGCCGGAAAAATTTCGACATAATTTGCTTTCATTTAAAGTTTTACTTTAAGCATAATTGGCATAATACATCATTACAACATCGTCAAATTTCATTACAAACCTTTCGCCACGCTGACACCCAAACAGAGCTCACTTGAGGTTGTCTGTGCACGACGTGGAGAAAGTTTTCGGACACTCCTTCACTTACATCGTAAAATGAGCTTTTACACGAATTAAAGGTTTGTTCTGTTAGACGAGCGTTCGAGTTTTAGTTACAAAAACTGATTAAAATTCTGTGAAAATGAATCGGTATATATACCTATTGTACGACCCTAACCTTGCGTGTTAAATTTTATGTGGTAAAACAAAATTTGACCTTGTGGATTTCTTGTATATTCTAACTCTAATTTTATTTATTTTCATGGTTTAATTTGATAATTTTATTTTTTAACTTTTAATTAAATTTTTGCAATTCAAATTATTTAATTTTAGTTCCAACTTTCATGGACTCTCGCTTTTTAGGTGAATTGTCAAATTTTCGTGTTCTCATGTTATTTCTGTGTTTATTTCGTGCGGATCTTGTTGCACTTTGTTATTATTTTAATTTATTTTTATGTTTTTCGATTTTATATTTTAATTATTTCTTTCTCGTATTTTAACGTTGTTAATTGATGTTTTATGGGTCTGATTTTAAATCTGCGTGTTGTGTTTGTGTGCTATTACCGATCCATTCAAACAAAACTCTGTTCTGGCCCAACAAAGTGCCGAGAGTCCTCGCCAGTTTATTTTAATATTCAGGGAACTCCAATTGCCCTATTGTTCCTCTTGGTGGACGAACTTTTCTTGGACTTAGACATGATTATTGTCATGGACGCAATAATGAAAATGGGCGCAGTTCATATCAGCAAAGACGGTGTAACCTTTAGAGGCTCAATTTTCTGATCAGCTTGTGTCAGGGAATGTTCTTTTTAGGCTAATTTCGCCTTTAGCTTGACCACCTCTTCGGGCCTCATCCACGTTTGCTCCAAACGCCGGCATCGAAGTACCAGACCTTCGGTCAATTGGTTTTGGGAAATTGTTTCCTCGTGGTATTTTACCACGCCCTTTCGGAATCTTTCGGATAATTGTGCAGTTAGATCCACTGACATAAATCAATGATTGTTAAAGTAAAATGTCTATCATTAAGTTATTCAAGGTTATAAATTTGTAAAAGGAAATTTTTCTCGTGTGATTTTACGTCGCACGAGTTTGGGGAAGGTATGAGATTGACTGTAATTTCCATTATCAAAAGATTTTTTGGAATGTTTTTCTACAACAATGCTAAAACCCATCAACCTTTGTCCGATGCGGTAGAACCATTATTGAGGACACCATAGATTCCCGCCTCAATCATATACATTCTGGTTAATGATATTAAAAAACGACTCATTATTGCGGTAAATTATAGTATAAAAGTTCGAAATATGAGTCAATGTCCATGATAGATAAATGGATAAACTAAATTATTTGCAATAATGTTATAGGCACTATGATGAACCTAGTACGATTTTTAATGACAATCATATGAATCTTAAGTATAAAATCTTAAATATGATAATTAAATAACATTAAATAAAGATAATAATAATATTAAGTTGCTGACAAAATTACTATTACTCGTAAGCACAAAGAGGATAATTCTAAAAATTATCCTAATAATAATCACAATGACTCTAACGACAATGGTGGTTACGGGTTGGAACGTCAATACTATCCCGTATAGAAGAAATGAGGAATAAGGAAGGAGTCTATTGGCTGCTTCCTCGTTTCTCATTTCTGTAAAATCGACCTAAATTATATCACACACGGCTCAAAATCATCACACCGAGTAGTCCAGTGGGCACTCATTAAATATAATATGAACACAAAGTGCGTTTAAGGCTTATTAAAGGGAAAGGTTACGGGGAATAAATTAATATGAAATCAATGCTATAAAAATTAAATTACTAATGAATTAACTTAACTTTGAATTAAAAGATTTTCTTAAACAATTCAACCCAAATTGTTATTTAACTTTGAATTAGAATTTTAATCAACTCAAACTTCTAATAAAATGGGGAATTTAATCGAGTTCTGAGTCAAAACATAGGCGCGTTTGTGTTGATTACCATGTAATAATCGAAATGTTTAAAAACAAATTCCACTATAGTGCGGTTTATAGGACTAATCCTAACTATTGAACGATCATATAATTGGTTTTATCTCTAAGGTAGTCATCGTACGCTATTCCAAATCACCAAAACTCCTTATTAATCAGCATAAACATGGTAAAGCGATTACTTTAATATTAAAAACGAAAGTAAAACCATATAAACTTTATTTCAGTAAATTAAAAATATTCGCTTACTCAAATTTAATATAAAATAACGCAGATAAAATCCAGGAGGTAAGCAGAGTAACTTGATATTAACAATGAGATTCCATCAGAAGTCGAACAAATTTTCAGTATCATGATAGTGAATAAGGTAAATGAATCCGACAAGATGATTTTTTTTTTGAACACGGAAAATCCCTGAAATTTGCACCAAAATTAATTAATTAAATATATACAATAAATTACCGAATGACCAGAGAGAAACTTTCCAACAAAACCACTGACAATCGATAGGAAAATCCAACGACATGAAGCTCCGCGACATAATAGCGTGGTTCGATTCCCTAAAATCACCGTATTATACGAAAATCATCATAACAAAAAACCTAATTCATAGAACTTACCCGATAATTCGCTAAATCAAAATCCAAAAGTTCAACTCGCCTAAACAATAATTCGTAAAATTTCAAGTTACAAAATAAATAATCGTACTTCAACCAAAATCCGCTGACATTTCCGTCGAGGTAAACATTCACCCATCGTGATCGAGTTGCGATTGACGTTCACTTCCTGTTCGTCTGATTCAATTACACGTTCACCCATATATTCATCGACGATGGCAGGATATACTTCACTTTCACTTGGCGAAATTATGTATTCACCAAATATCTCGGACGAAGATTTAGAACTTCAATCTCCGAATGTTGCAGAAGCCCCCTTAAGTAAATTTTAGTCAATTTTAATAACAAAATTATGATCATGTTCGAGCATCAGAGACAACCCAGGATTGAAACCATATCATCTTTGCCGCCAAGTGAAAACCCGAGTTAGTGAGTAAGCCCTCCAGACTAAAGGCAATGACCAAATAAGCCATACCTGCTAACGAATCGTAGTATTCTCGCACCAGACAAATCCCAAACTCCTGACATTCCACCGTTAAGCACGACGATCAATTTTTCTTTGTGGCTATGCACCTTCGTCAACCCCAATAAGCCTGCAGTATCATGAGTATTCAAATTAACAATTGCTACGCGAGAATTCTAGTCCTGATCACATAGGAAAACCGTTTGACGATTCATTTTTGGGAAACGAATTTCTTGAATGTTTACTTCAGAAATCTAAGTAAAAATCAAATCTCGTGGAAATAAAGATACCGGCTTGGCGATCGTTCCAAGTACTTTCTTTTAAATCCTTCAATCGAATCGTTAGATCATTTTATTAATATCATTCTCCATTCGACCCAGGTATTTTAATTGATCAATACACCAAACACTAAATATGAATTTTGTAACCGTGATAACTGTTTTAATTTTGAATAATTGAACGTAAATCGTTAAAATCATTTTATTTTAAAAGATATATAAATGCCTAATTGTCAAGTTATTGTTTCATAAAAAGGTAGACCAATTTATTTCTATTCAGAAAATTAATAAATGTTCAAAGAATATCTGTAAGGCTTTCTTAAAAATTATTTATTTAATTTTTCCCTTTTTCTTATATTAATATTTGAATATATATCTAGTTGAATATTATAAATTTTAAATGTTAGTAATGAATAGACCATTTGTAATCTAAATACGATAAAGTCATAAATGATTTACAATTTTTGTTGTTAAACATGCTATATTATAACATCCATAAAGATTTTCTCAAACGGACCCTCACGGCATGAGAGTGCGTAACCCAGTAGTTCGGGAGTACCAATTTTCCTTGTTTCCAAATACCCACCAGATCTGTTAGTAATACACGCCCAACTTCGAGTTCCATGAGGTTTAGCGCATGAAAAGTTAGTTGGTTCAGGTTTTTCTTTAAACGACGAGAAATTCTATATAATCGAGAACCACAAGGTAGCCCATCAAATCTAAACAGGCCAAGAGAAATACCGAGTAATAACGCTAATCTTACAAGTTTTTCCATTCAGGACAATCTGGAGCTATTGTTGAACTTCCCGCTCATATCGTGGAGCAATGGCGGCAGGCATGGAATCGGGTGTATCGAGAGCGATGCCCTGACATGCCCGAAGACGACAGGCAGGAGGATATCTCACCAGAAGAATTTATGCGACAGTTCCGGAAACTGTCTAATGAACCAAATCCATCCCAAGACATACTGGCTCAGGCCCAAGAACTCCTGGAAGGTCTCCGACAACACCAGCGCCATGTCAAAGCAGCTGTAGAACGGGCCACAAAACACCTGGCCAACGTCCAAGATGATCTAGCGGCGGAACGTCTGGCAAGTAGTTATCCACCTTCACCAAGACCAATCCAAAATACCAAGAGACCAGTGTTTGTGATCCCTGGTTACTCCCCAGAAGAAGGGATCAAGCGATTCCTCGCAGACGAGTAATCATCTGAAACAATGACAATTAATGATTAGAACATTTTGTTATTTAGTATATTATTAGAATTCTAGACTTAAAAATTCCTTTTTTCTTCTTTTGTTATGGTAGATTCATTTCATAAATATGTTTAAGTTCAATCATACTTATTATTATAGCAATCATCACAAAATTCAACCCTTATTATTCTAGAAATGGACCCCGTGAAACTACTACAAACCGAATTAACCCATGCAAGACAGGCCAATAAGAAACTCCATGACCAACTCGTCCAATTAGTCCGGGAAGCTCAGCAAATTAAAGCGACGTGGATAGAGCCAAAGAGAGTCAAACCGTTATACCAAAAACTGGCCGCGGCCCAGAAGGGATGGGCGGAAGAAAAGCAATTGGTCCAAGGACTGAAGACTCAAATCAGGGGGCTAGAGGTAACGTTGTCCGCCTGTCAAGAGGGAGCAGCGGTGACCTACCCTTTAGTCTTCGCCCCTGCTCAATTGGCCTATCGCGAAGCGAACACTACCCCATCTACAACGTCAACTACTACCGCGACCACTACTCCAATCACCCCATCAACAACCAGTCGTCAACCTGGACGCAAGGAGCGGGCTAAGCGCCGAGCCGCTCGATCTTCCAATAAGTCTGGAATCTTATGATTCATGGATTTAATAGATAAATAAAGCATCGTTTATATATATTGTAGTTCCGGTATACATCTTATTGTATTTATATCATCTTAGGGTTTTGAAGTAACATTGTAGAAGGGTTTAAATAAGCAGCACTATCCATCTTGTTTCCAAACTAAGGTCATCCAAATCGTTGGATAAACGATAGAAATATGGACGCAAGGGGACCAAATGATTTAAAGCGAGCACAGGTCTTCTATCGACAGCTCGTGAACCCGAGGGTTGTCCGAGCAATTACAGTACTAGTGATAATACTCAATTTTTGCGGATAATCCACCACTTGAACACATTACCAACGTTGCCTAGCAACGGGTGCCAAGTGGCAGTTAGAATCATTTTGTATGGCGTTACTGGGGCAACCACAGGCTAATTCAAACAAATTATGAAACCCTGTAACCCACCAATAGTAAAAATTTTAATATTCTTCAATTATAAATTTTAGATCTTTAAATGTAAATGTTGATGATACACATGATGACAAAATGGTTGATAATAAAATTATAATAGACGAAAATAATGTTAATGAAATGGTATTAAAAATAAAAAGTTAAAGTATAATAATAATAATAATAATAATAATAATAATAATAATAATAATAATAATAATAGTAATAATAATAGTATTAATTTATAATATTAATAGAAATCTGTTGAATATTACAGATATTTTATTTTACAGTTGTTGTATTACTTATAAAATAGATCTTATTACAAATAGATTTGATAAACACAGAATTATTAATATCAATTATCATTTTTCTGCTTTCTGAGTATTTTCAGTTTTTACACTTTTAATTTCAACATATTTTTAAACTCTTTAGAGCAAATATGAATATCACGAATTTTCAATATACATGGATTATATTAGTCCACAATGTAGATGCAATACAAGTGCATGTTCAACAAAGACTTGACTAATGAATATATATTAAAAACTATGGTTTTAATTAATTGATTTTAGAAATATAGTTATAAAAAAATACTTTAAAAATTATATTGATTAAAAGTATACCCGCGCACCTTTAATAATTGAAGTTTTGACTAAATAATAACATTATTTTGACTCCCATTATTGGATTCCGATGAGTTTAAATGGATGAATTATTTGTTTGTATTTTTAAATATAATAATATCTTTACACTTTATTACATTTTATTTACAAGCTGGTCGTAGGCGGCTATAATCTTCCTGGTCTGCAAATAATTATTTTGGTACTAATAAACATTAATTAATTAATTTTGTGCCTATGACGCTTTGTAGTGTCCGCGCATGAAAGTTGTGTAATGTGTAATTACCCGACAAGCTAGGCTTAATTTGTGAAATGAAGCACAGGTACTTTTTGACCTCACTTGGTCTGTCAATAATAAAGCATAAACTTCATATTTAAAAGACTTATTTATTTTTATAGTAATAAATAATCATAGGTTTCTGTCAACAGTTAATCGATTATTAAAAATGTCTGATTCCATTCAATACTGAATTCTGGTATCTTAATTTAGAAGATTAATACAATTAATAAAAATAAAATAAAACCTCTTTATGATTTAAAGGTGATTCTGAAATATCTAATGTCATTTTATGAGAGTAAATATTATTTAACACTATATATATATATATATATATATATATATATATATATATATACATGTTTTCAGTGTCTTTGTTACACATTAATAATATTATTAAACATTGCAAGCACATGACTTTTAAAGATATGATTAATAGGAGTGCATGAATAATAAGGACATGATCAATATAAGTGCGTGAGTAACAAGCACATGAGCCATTGGAAATTATTAATAAAACTTGTAATAATAATAATAATTATAATTTCACAGCAATGTCACAATTAAATGAAAAAAGTAAATATTAATTTAATTTAATATTATTATTTTATTAAGATGTTCTCATAAAATACTTGGCGGAAAACATACTAGAAATTACTGAGATAAATATATATGAATACCTATTGAGGGATGAAGAATATGATAATCAATCTATGAGCATGGAAGAAACTGATGAAGAGACTGAGGATATGAATAATCGTATGAACACAAAATGTGGCAATGATGAATGTGATTGTAATGAAATAAATATTAAAGAATAAAAGTTTTGTAATTTACAAAAACTAATAAAAATAAAGCATAAAACATTTATTATTTTTTCAAAATATATTTTACACTAAAATAAATTGAACTAAGTCCAATAATAATTAAAATAAGTTTTGTTTTAATCAAGAATTTTCTTTTTTCAGTAAGCATATTGATATTATCCCATGATCCCTTTTCAGCTACCCATGGTGAAATCTCATTTTGAAGTATCTATTTAATATTAGTAAAATATTTTTAATTAAAAACATTATACCTGTAAAGACCAATAGAAATATCTTTCATAATACTCGCCCGATCTTTGAAGAATTATCTTCATATACATGAAAGCCACAATGACTCGTGACCATTTCATATCTTACTTTACATTGAATGTTGATCTAGAAAGGATCAATGAAAAATCGATGGGATTCCTTCTGTAAACTTTCAGGGCTTCATCCAAGAGAATTGAAGATTGGTAATAAGTTCATCTCCTTTCTCTTCTGTTACCAGACCGTTTAAAATATGAATTGTTTGTTGGTTCATTTTTAAAAGAATTATAAAATTGTTAATTTTATTTATACCATTGCCCGATTATATATAAGAGATTTTATTGGTTATTAATATTTTGTTGAAAAAATTATAATGTAGTAAAAATTATAATAATAATAATAATAATAATAATAATAATAATAATAATAATAATAATAATAATAATAATAATAATAATAATAATAATAATAATAATAATAATAATAATAATAATAATAATAATTAAAAGAAAACGCCAATAGGTGAGTGTGGGGAAAACGAGCGAAAAATCGTTGCAATGACAAAGTTAATTGTGTGACAAAGTTAATTAAATAAATTAATTTAATAAATTGAATAAAAGCCTTAAATAACTTATATTCACCTAATAACTACAAAAATTCATAAAGTGCTAGATCAGAAAAAATAAAATCAAGAGACTCGCTATAATAAAACTAGAACTTCATAGTACTTAAAACAATTTGGTAAATAATAGCAGATTACCACGTAAATTTGTATGTTAATATCATTATAGTACTAGTAAGAAGTGAGTTGAATAAGTCGAGAGTCCCAGAGCGTCTTAAATGGCATGGTAAAGACGAATAGGAATAAGTTGATGATATTTATGATTGATAGTAGAGGGATATGAGGACTATGCCCCGTGGATATTTGGCTGACCCCCCCCCTTAAAAAAAATTTAGGGGGAGGGGGGGTATTAAATTTTATTTTAATTATTTGTTTTAATGAATGAAAAAACTTTTTTTTAATTATTTGTTTTAATGATCAAATTTAAAATTTTTAAAAAATTTTAATTCATGATAAAAAACTTTAAGTATTTTTTATCGATTTAAAAGCCTAAAAAATAAAAATTGGCTTAAATCGCCTATGATTGATCGTACTGATGATTATTTTCGAATAAAATTGGTTCAAACTCGATTAAAGAACCTAAAAATATTATATAAAAGCCTAAGTATTTTTCATTATCCATCAAAAATGGCTCAATTTGCCTGTCGACTAAAAAGCCTAAATATATTTGCTCGAATAAAAATCATTATTATTTTTATTTACTTTGATTATTTGTTTAAGTCAATAATAATATTTATTTATATTTTAATTATATTATTATTTAATTATTTGTTTAAGTCAATAATATTATTTATTTATATTTTAATTATATTATTATTTAATTATTTGTTTAAGTCAATAATATTATTTATTTATATTTTAATTATATTATTATTAAATTTAATTGTTTGTTTTAATCAAGTCAATTATTTATTTTTTAAATAATATATTTTTAAATTAAATTGTTTGTTTTAATGAAGTGAATTAAATAATTATTTTTTATTTTCATTTAATTATTATTATTATTATTTTATATCAATATTATTATTTTATTATTATTAACATTTTATTTTTAAAATTTAATTGTAAGTCTAAGAATAAAAAATCATCGATAAATTTTGAATTGTGAAGAAAAAGAAAAAAAAAAACTTTTAATCCACACAAATATTTTTATTGACAAGATTAAAAAAGATTAATTTTTATTTCAAATCAAAAATATCCGAGTAATATGTTTTGCGCATTTCGGCCAACAATATATGGATTTACCTTTTGACATTTTTTAATACTTAATAAAAAATTATACTAACTTAAAAACATAAAAATTATAAACATCAACAAAAATATACAAAAACAAAGAATATTTTCAAATAATTTATTCATTCAAAATTCTTCATAATCGTCATATTCTTCATTAAACTCGGAAAATTCTTCTGGACTGTTACCTAAAACCACATCACCTCCTCTATAATGACCATATGCCACACTTATATTTTTCCCCACCCAAACCCTTTTATCATCCTTATTTGTTAATGCAGTTTTACTGTTTTTAATTGTAAATAATTGATGTTTTTTACTAGTAATACGAGTTTGTGGTACAGAAAAAATTAAGTTTTTGTTATAGCAATCTAGGTATGACTTATGTTTTATACCCTTCAATGTTATACCCTTAGCTTTGATACTTTCAACTTCAGACAAGAGGCTATAACATTTTGGACGAAGAAACACCCACTCCTTGTATTTAAGTCCTCTATTCTCGTCTTTGAACTTTCCAATGACAGAATCAAGATTCCTACTATACAAGGGATGTTTTGGGTCATAATTAGAAGTATCGAGGAGATTATCACGAACCATAGCAGATAAAAGAATGTCTAACTTACAATTCTTAATTTCTAGAAAAAATGAATCAGTGTCCCCAGCAACTATATTAATTTCACAAGTGAATTCGTTTCGATATTTTTCTAACTCTATATATTGTAATTGATACATCCTAAGTTTAGATAAATCGAGTACAGTTTGTCCAATGTAACTCGGTCGATCTAAACACACCGATTCCTTATTTAATAACACAGAGACCAAATCATTGTCGATTTTAAATGATTTTCGAAAAGTTGGTTTTGAGCAATAATTAATTAATTTGTTTGCGGAATTACATAATCTTAAATTAATTCGTTTTTTAAGATTTTCAACTGTTTTTCCGTAGAGGCTATTATTTAAAAGTTTATAATAGTTTTTATCTAAGTCATTGGTTGATTGCGCTCTAAGTTGTGTGTTAGTGTCTATATACTTTTTAAATATTGATTTTTGATTATATTTAATAGCTCTATGTACATGAGTAATTTTAATTTGTAAAGAAACAAAAAGCTGCAAAAGTCTCCAATGAAGAACATAATTCTTCTTTGGATAATGCGTTAGCATTAACTTCTCAACCTTAGAACCCGGAGCGCACATCTTTTCAGCAGCTACTGGAAAATCATTAAGTTTATCATGAAGAAATGTTGGGATTTCTAAATCTACTTCAAATGTGACAGCAAATGACAGAGATTCAAGATCCTTATTCAAAAAACTAATTAAATTATTTAATAGATTAGTATCAGTGACCCATTCAAAATTTCCATATGGTAATGGTTGACTTAAAGCCCAACCATAGAGATTATTGATGTCAATGTAAAGCAGTTCGGTGTTGTCATCAGATACTACGTGATGTTTATTAACAAAGGTTAATCCTCCACGGATTCCCCCTTCAAAAAAGTTATACATCTCCATATCAGTGAGAAGTTCAATTGGTTCGTCAAGAGTCATAAGAGCCGATGCCCAAGACATACCGGGAATTCCATAAAAGTTAAGTGGTTCCAATCGGTTATGAGTTAAGGACTTTGAACGAAATTGCTGAAAAAAGTCAGCCAAAAGAAAAACATCAAGTTTGAGGTAAACCATCATATAATCTAGTAAAGAGTTACAATTGGTTTCTTCCCAAATAGATTGAGCCTTACTATATTCGGCTTCAGTTACATCTTCCCAAATCGGTGGAAGTTCATATGTAGTTTCTAACACTTCTTGAGAAGTTGCAAAGTTATAAGGGAAAATGCCTTTAGTATCGATAATACTACCTACAAATTCCGAACGAGTTAAAGGAAGAGTTGTTAATGTTTTAACTGCATTACTTAATGAACTATTAATAAATTGACAAGAATCAATGAATTTTACAGTTAATCCACTGATTCTTGCTGACAAAGAAAGAAACTTTTCACTTGTTACAGGAATACAACTTATTTCCCACATTTTAAAATCACTCATACCATACTTGAGGATATGGTGAAGATCATACCCTCTCAAATTATGAAAAACAACTGGAAATTCAAACCTTATTTGTCGAGAAATATTACATTTTGAACAAGCTGCTCCCAAATATTTTCCAGTAAAGTGATCATGGTCCTTAACCGGTACTGATAAAATCTTATTACACAAATAACAACAAGTTGCCGAAGAAAACGAAAGAATGTCTGAGTCTGTTAATATTATTTTGTTTTTATAATTATTTTGATAAAAAGGTAAAACAGTATTAATTGAAATATTATTTATTTCTTGTAGAAAATTAACTACACAATCATCACCCAGGAAACTCTTGTATGATTTTTCACCTGTAAAATTGTTAATTAAAAGTAAACCGGCTGAAATCGGCATATGTATTTGAAAATGTATATCATCTGAAGGTAAGATAGCCTCAAAATCAGCGTAAAGGACGAAAGGAGGAGTAACAGTTTTAGCCCAATTCTTAAATTCCAAGTTTTTATTTAAAGATAAAGTATAAAGAGTTGTGCCTAATTGATTTTTATCACACAACCCTTTATGTTTATTTAATGAAATTATATTGCGAAAACCATTTAGACATCGATGGCACCATATACTTTGAACTCTAGTATCAGTAAAAGAATGATTCCTATAATTTAAAAGCCTATCTAATTTAGTAAAAGCGATATAATGATAGGAATCAAGGCTTTCTAATAAAATTAAATTAATGGGTTGTCCCCCAACAACTTTAGAACGATTAATTATTTCGACATAAGGGTGTTTGAAAACTTCAGGGTTAGAAAAATCATTAATTAAATTATTTTCATCATACGTAAGAACATTAATTGAAAGATTTTGATTTTTAGCTTCAAATTTTGGAATGTCACAAAGTTTCATAGGTAAATCCGAAGGTGAAAAGTCAAGCTCAGATGTGTTGTAGCTAAAGGTTTCATTTCTATGATGGTTACCTATATTTTCATGATTTAAAATAGCTGAAATACTGTAAATGAAGCATAAATTATCGGAATTAGCAACATTTACAGTACAATGTTTATTTAATAATGATAATGGTGTTGGAATAAATCCATGACCACTCAGCCGATTTATTTGTGAAAACTTGGTAAGAACAAAATGAATTTCTTTTATTTTATTTATAACCCAGTTACTACCTTTATCATTAATTAATGTTATTTTTTCGTCAAGAAGAGTAGCACCTTCATCTAAAAATGAATCATTCATTATTTTGGCAGAGTTTGAAATGATGAAAGATTGAAATTCTCCATCTTTTTCAAACTCTACATCAATACAAAATTGAATCTTAACAGATCCCATTTGATTGATAACATTATTTAATTTATTAATTAACTGTGTGGGTACTGTAATTAACTTTAAATTTAAATTCGAAACATCCATTCTAACAATGGCATGTGATTGATTTAAATCAAAATTAACAATAGGTGCTATCGAGCCACCATATTGATTAACAGAAGGAATATCAACAGGAAAAACATCATCTGAATCAGAAATGATTATTACATCATCATCCGTCTTTGATTCGTCAGAGTCTGAAAGTATGATAGTTTCTATAACTTTAGGAACTTTCGAAGAGCGTGGATTATTAATATTATTATTTGTTTTTCTTTTATTTTTTGTAATATTATTATTATTATTATTATTATTATTATTATTATTATTATTATTATTATTCAATGGTAATTTAGAAATATATTTTCGCTTACAGTTAAACTGTGTTAAATGTTCCTTATGGTTTAAATAAAAGTCGGTATAATTCATTTTATGGGTGGTTTTACACGTGGGGCAAATAAAATAGGTGATGTGATTATAGGTATGAGAATAATAATTCTCCATAATCGTATCACAATTTCCATCATGTTGTGGAGAATTGCAAAAATTTGGGTAAAGGTTACCTGTTATAATAAAAGAAAAATTTAAATATACAAGTATAAAATCATTAAAATAAATCATTAAAAATCGTTAAAATAAATCATTAAACATTAAATTAATTTTACACACAATGAATAAATGAATTTGATTGGTTAATTTTATTTTGAAAATCTTATATAAGTAGTTTAAAATAGTTTAAAATCATAAAATGAATAAAAGTAAATGGTTTTTATATTATGTAATTATTCATTAATTGTTTTTATAGAAACCTCGGTTAGAAAAGAAGCTATCAAGTAAATTCTTGAGGAAAATTCCATAAATGCTATCAGTTTAAGCAGAAATTCACCAGTAATGTATTTACAATATTCAATTGAATATTTAAAATTTCCAATCATCTATTCATTTAGAGTAAGTATTTTTATTAAAAGTAATATTATTAATAAATTTTAATAGGAACCAACAACATTGAAACAAAGCCTATATAATATAAAAGTTGGTGAAATTGGTGAAATTGATCGAAAAAATATAACAGAGTTATTACGAGCCATCAACAAAGATATTAGTTTTAATGAACAATTCACTTTTATGAATTGTGAAAAAGAATGTAATTATGAAAATAAAAAACAAAATGAACATTTTATGATTAAAATAAGAATTCAAGGATATAAAGAAGGAAACCAGACTATTCGACCAATTTGGAAAATTATTGAAGCCAAATGTATTTAAATAAAATTTATTTAACTTTATTCGTCATAGTTTTTTATCATATTATTTTTAATTTTTGTGTTTAAATTAATAAAATGTTAATATTAAATTAAATTCAAAAATTATCATTTTATAATAGTAAAAATTTAATAGTACTTACATTTAACTCTTTTACTTTTGCGACTCTGAGTTTTAACATTTTTGTTGGTAATTTTTATTAACGATTTTAATTCTTGAATAATATTATTGATAGATTCCATTTTCTAAAAATAAAAATAAAAATAATTAAATATATGATAAAAAAACTTACTAAAGTTTGGTATTTGATAAAAGTGAATTTTTTAAAAAATGCATTCAGTTATATATTAACAAACATGTAAGTGATTACATGATGGACCAATTAAAATTTAGTTTATAAAACACACTTAATTACATAACATCAAAACATTTAAATACATATAATCTCTGAACTTAATCCTTTAAAAGGAATATTACATAATGCATCTTTCATTACATTTTTAATTAAAAAACAATTTTGAAAAGAAACTTTATTCAATAAATTCATTTATTTTTTCATTGTTTTTAACCAAGCTAAACAATGCTGTCCACATGTTTTTGTCATCGGATTTTGATAACGAATTCGATTGTATTCAATTGGCATTAACATTGATTCTAGTTTATTAATTAATATAGTGTGGATAATAGAAACCCATTGGATCAAATACATTTATTTTATTTGGTTTTACATAAATTGCAAGCCAATGTTCGCCACTGAGATTAGATGATTGAGTATTTACAATCAAAGCTTTGTTAACATCGATATATGGAATTTTATCTAGAGGGAAAACTCCAAGAAAATCTTTTCCCAATAATTTTCTACCAATAGAATCAATCTGAATAGAACTAATAATAATTTAAAAATATATAATAAATAAAAATTCTTACTTCATACTTGACAATTAAAAAATCTCAATCTGGTTTATAGTTCAAACTAATACTGTTCGATTGGAAGTAATTTGAATCTCCTTTTCAAAAACTCCATGTACAATTACAGTAACAGATTCAGTTAGGGGTGATCCAAACTTTATATCTAATCTTAAATTTCCACTTTGTGGTAACTGACTTTGGTTAAGATCGAAATCTGGAGCCAATACGAATGTAAAGAATGGATACTTATTTCTAAAATCTGACATACTGATACCACAATTCAAATTTTTATTAAGATATCCCATATTCCTAACAATACTTTGCATATAACTTGTACTATAATTATCATTTTCAAAATCTTGACTATATTTTTCAGGATAATCACTTCCTTTACTTAAAGTTATTGACTTAACGTTAAAGTGATCAAACATAGTAAATGTATCTAAAAACGAACCACTAAATCTTTTATTTCCCTGGAAAGTTACAAGGATAAAATTAGGTAATCGCCTATCACCAAATATTTGTTCCTTATAAAAAGAAGAAGATCCAATAGGTAAAGAAAATTCAACAACTTCTTTGCTTCGCATTGGATAAATTGCATTTCTTGTAGCAAGACCTATTTGATGACCCGCTAAAACAGAAGGTTCAACACGAACTCTTCTAACCATTAATTTTGCATCTAGCAATACTATTTAAGGTACAAATTTAGTACATGTCAGACTTTTTTCTGGATTTGTTCTTGTTAATTTAATTTGGACACTAACACCTGGTAACAAATATTTGGGTTGATCAAAGAAATGAAATTGGAGTGGTGAACATAATGAAAATGCTTTTGATTTTGCAATCCATGTTTTTCGCATAAGATCATGTTCAGTGTAATCCATTCCCCCTAAAGATGTATGTTTAGTATCTTGATTATAATTTATAATAGTTTCAATTAGAGATTTGTGTGAAAAACTATCATTTGCTCCTTCAATTTTAGTAGAATTAAAAACTAATTCAGCGTCTTTAAAAAGAGTTTGAAAAAAGAAATTGTTTGCTGTTACGTCAGCTTCTTGTGTAATATTTTCACCTAAGCTATTTACAACTTTCAACTGAATATATAACAAAGTATCGTTCAAATCTAAATATTCTGTTTGTGATCCGTTAATGTAAAATTGAATCGAAGACGTACCAGCATCAGTTATTGAATTCATTGGGAAAATATCTTCAAATGAACCATGTTCAATCACGGCTTGAGGGGATGGTCTATCAAAAAGACATAATTCAGATTTTGCACTAATCATTTTTCAAATATAGTTCCGAATCCTCTCATTCTTTTGTTTATATGTTTCTTCATAATCTTTCTACGCTTAAGTGTCCCTCCTTTTTGTTCATTTTCATGATTAAATACATCACTTACTTTATTAATAACACTAGGTAAAGTTTGCATAACACTAGGTAAAGATTCTTTAAATTCAGATATTGCATTTGATTTTAAAGCAGGTAAAAAATCAGAATTATTATTTATTACGTCATTTGCCGTTTTCATACCGAAATTGCCTATACGTCTAAGAATAGGTAATGCAAATCTACCTATTGTTTTCAACCAACCGGTTCCATATTGTTTACCTATAAAATATGGTAATTCTCCACCAGATTGAGTACTACTATAAAAATTTACAATGTCAGGATTACTCATTTATTTTACGAAAATGTAATGTAAGAAAAGTTTTATCTTCTTTACCAAATATATATTTTCCACTATCGTCACGAATATTGATTTCTATATTGTTTATATATGTTGACGATACAGACAAATACATTGGGTTTTTCTCTATAATTTGAACTAGATCATCTTTTTATGTTTTTCAACCCATACACATTTCAATAGAGGTATCAAAACATCACTAACAAGAATAGGTTCAATGATATTTGTATAGATCATCATTTGTTGATTACTTTGCAAAATTTCTGGTAAACGTAATCCAACAATAACTTTTTCTGAATATGATTCTTCACTTAATCCCAAACTTTGAGCCAAAAATTTACTAAATTTAACTTTACTGACATCATCTTCCAATTCAATTTTGACTAATCTTCCTTGTTCAATTTCGCAAGATTTAAATGGATGCGGATAAAAAGTCATTAATTGATCATTTATTTGTGATAAATTAGTAATGATTAAATTTTCTTCAAATTTATCTGTATACTCGACATCGTAAAAATAATTTATAGTTAATCGAATTGTGTCAAACTTTATTTTACGATTATTTGACGGAATTTTAATTTGATTCAAGTTTTCAATAAAATTTATTTCTTTTTTATTAAATCCTAATTTTTGAGCTTCTGCAATACTATCAAATGAAATTTTAAATGGAAAATATTTACAATTAATATTTAAAGTATTTCCATCAATGTATACTAGATAAAATATAGAGTCGTGACTAATTGTATATTCATTCTTTGCATCGTTATAGTAAAAATATTCATAACTTGTATGTAATGTACTCTTACTTTTAATATTTGAGTTGTTATAAAATGGAAAATTATTGTATACAAAAGTGAAATCGGTCAGAGCAACTTGTCATTCACCTTCCAAGTAAATAGGATTTTGAAATTCAACATTAAATTTATCAGCTTTATTATTTGGATGAGTAAGAAGACAACTATTACTCGGTAGATTTAGGTAAAATTCTTTATTCATTTATTTTTCTAAAATGTATTGATAAATGTGTTTTGGTATCTTTACTAAATTTAATTAATTTTCCACTATCATCGCGAATATTAATTTCAATGTTGTTTATAGTTGAAGTTGAAATTGGTAAATACATTGGATTCTTCATTTCTAATTGTACAATTTCCCCTTGTTCATAGTTTTTAACCCAAATAGATTTTAATAGAGGAACTCTAACATCTCCAACAGTTTTTGGTTCAATAATATTCGAATAAATGAACATTTGTTGATGATGATGTAATAATCTTGGAATTTTATTACCAACGATGTCTTTATCACTAAAAGTTTGTTTATTTAATCCTAAGGTTTTGATTAAATTGTTGTCAAAATATATTTTTGAAATGTTATCTGCTAGTTTTATTTTAACCAATTCATTGTTTTCAATTTTTAGTTCTTTAAACGGAGACGGAATAAATGACATTAAATGTCCTTGTAATTCAGATAATGTGTTTATGAGTAAATTATCTTCAAAATATTTTTCAAATATTGTTTTTTCTTCATAACTTATAATTATCCCGAATTGTTCCATAACACCATCATCTGTAAACTTTGGTAATTTTAATCGACAATGATCATCTTCATTAATGACGGATATAGATTTTAATCCAAAACTAAACGCATGTTGAATGTCAGGGAATGTTACTTTAAATGGAACATGTGGACAGACAATAACCAAGTTCTCATATTTTTCAATAAAAACATCGACATCAGGGGTATGTTTAGAATTTATTAATTCATAAGTTTCATTTTGATTATTTATTTTCAAATATTTTACTTCAGTACCACTCTTCATCGTTTCATAACTTAGGTAAGAATTACTATAAAACGGAAATGTTTTATACACAAAAGTAAAATCAATCAAAGCAACTTCCCACTTACCATCCAAGTAAATAGGATTTTGAAATTCGACATTAAAATTACTAGCTTCATTATTAGGAAAAATAAGAGAACAACTATTACTAGGTAAAATCATATAAAACTGGTTTTCTTTCATAATATTTATTTAATTAATTGATTTTCAGATATCCAAGTTGGAGTTTCATATCCATGCCATTTAACATAGTATTGTTTATATTTACCAACATTCTTGGTTTTTAATATCTTTTGAATTCTGAATACAGTAGGGGTTTCTATAACTTGGAGTTCCTGTTCGTAGAATTTTCCACTAACTTGATTGTTTTCATCATCTTTGATAAAGTACATTACAGGATTCTGATTCGTATCAATTTCTGAGATTTGAAATACTTCATCACTCCAATTGTTGTCAAAATTCTTGATGAATGGAGAAGCACTGATTTTACTTATTCTAACGTGATTACCCACTTTATATTTAGGCTTTTTAATGATAGAATCAGATTGTTGTGATATCCAATTATCCATATTATTCGTTGAATAAACATCAATTGGTCGCATTCCATTTAAACCCCTATGTGGCGAATAATTGTAGCTATAAATTGCTTTCTGTAAAACATTTATCCAGGTTTTATTTCCTTTATATACGAAATATTTTTTCAAGCGATCTCTTAGAGTTCGATTAAATCTTTCCACGTGGGCAGCTTTAAATTGAGAAAATACAGAGTAATGATTTATTCCTTTGATAATTTCTCTAACTTTACTATTATAAAACTCTTTACCTAAAGAATAAATTTAATTTAATTTATTTATTTAATTACATACCCAAATCAGTTTGTAAATTACGAGGTTTGCCATCAATAAATAATTCCTTGATTGCTTCAGCCATTTCATTGGCCGATTTGGTTTTTGTTGGAATAGCACGAGCGAATCGACTAAATATATCAACACATGTCAAAATATATTTGTATCCCTTATTAATTTTAGAGAATGGTATCATTTC
Organism: Schmidtea mediterranea; assembly: GCA_022537955.1. Taxonomy (NCBI): domain Eukaryota; kingdom Metazoa; phylum Platyhelminthes; order Tricladida; family Dugesiidae; genus Schmidtea; species Schmidtea mediterranea. The sequence continues at coordinate 13,896,783 of CM039679.1, forward strand.
CATCAAATCCATTTGCCATAAATCATCAACTCCCATTGTTTTATAACTACGGGTTTTGAATTTCTTCAACATTGGTTTATTTAAACTGTACGCCATTTGCCCAGATAACCAATTCTGAGTTTCTTTCTTTGAATTAACTACTTCCTTTGCCAGTTTCCTTACACCACCAAAACCAGCGGGATGTTTTGGGTCTGTCCATACTTTTTCGAGCTTTTTCACCGTGTTTCGATTTTTGGTTAATGTTTCCTTCATTATTACAACAAGTTGTCAAAATATTTAAATCTAAATTATGTTTATCCGGTAATGAATTCTTGGTACCCATTAAGAAGTTAATGATGAAATTGCGCTTATTGCAGATAATACTATTGGAATTAATGCCCCCAAAAATCCACCATTTTGTTTATATATTATTTTTCGCATCAGACGACGATTTTTAGTGTTTACTAAAGATAAAAGCGATCTTTTATCTTTTTAACTTTAGTAATGTTTACATTACCACGAACTACATTAACAATAACTTCAACTAGATCATCTATAACAAATGAAGGAAAATTCTGTAAAATATTCATTCTTTTATTATTAGGAGCCTTCATCAAGGCATTAAAGTATGGTAGACTACGTTCAACTTTCATATTATATACATTTTTCATCTAGTTGTTTTGTTTATATTTTAATCCACTTTTTATCTTTAACAATCTTCTTACTCGTTTTTATTATTTTACGTTTAGTAACCCTTTTCTTTGTAACTTTTTTCTTTGTGGACTTTTCACGTTGAACAATAACTTTTTTAAATGTCATTTCAAGTAATTATTTTTAGATTTCAATTTTGTTTATAAATCGTAACACCTTTCTCATTGAAAATGTCAGTTCTAATACGTAATTCATCAGGACATTGTTGTGTAAAGTCAAAGAACAAATATCCGTGGGGAACCTTTGTTGCATCTTGAAACGAATCAATTAAAAATTTTCTATCATTGGGATAAGCTTGTCTAGCAAGAAAATCTATAATGGTTGCATCTCTAGGGTTTTTGAAAATAACCAAGTATTGGACATTTAAATTACGAGTTCTATGACTGCCCCCTTGATGAAACAAGTTTTGAGTAATGAAAATAACAGTAACTCCAATATGTCGAGCAATTTTTGTAAATAAATTATTAAAATCCTTTTCTTTATTAGCTTCCTGGTATAGATCATCGATAATAATAACATCGCCTTGATGTAATCTAGATGACCAATTTTTATCAAACCCTTTAATTATTGTCATTTTCAATTTACAGAATTGATTTTGAGTAAGTCCATGTTCTTCGTCAGCTCCTCTATGCCAATATATTTTGGTGAATTTTGATTTAAACAAGTTCGATTGTAATAAATTGCATACAAATAAAGTCTTTCCACAACCACTCGGTCCAACTACTTGATATACAGCATCATTTCTTAATTCCATTTTATTAATACTTATTTATTTAATTGTTTATATTTGTTTTAATTTTTAGAATTACTTGAATTGAAATTATTTGAAAATGTTGAGTAATATAAATTATAAAGGAAGATATTCTATACCTGATATGAAATTCCCATTTGGAAAACCACAACAAGTTGTAGATCGATCAGGTAAGTATCCGATAATATTTTTCAGATCGGGGAAATGTCGGGTAATGGGATGTAAGCAACCTCTAAAAACTGGGGATTTGAAATATAATATACATGATTTACAAATTCAATCAATCACTGTAACAATCGATATTGGGAAATTTATAAATCTACATGAATTACAAAGAAAGGTGAATTGTGTATTTGAACCAGAAATATTTCCAGCATTACGTCTTCAAAAATATAATCCATCATGTGTCAATTTATTTTCAAGTGGGAAAGTAGTAATACTCGGAATAAAATCCTTGGATTATAATGATTATGTGGAAAATATTAAATCAGAAATAAATATGTTAATAAATTAATAAATATTTTGTTTGAATTTGTTTAATTTATTAAGTATTAAAAAATGTCAAAAGGTAAATCATGTATATTTAAATATGTATTTTATTTTATTATTTAGTTTATCTCTTTGAAGTAATTTTAAAGAAAATCCAGGAACTTTATCCAAGAATTAAAAATACGTTGGATTATTGCGCACCAGAGTTTCTCGCAACAAAAATTTACCATTTCACAGGGATTAACATTGAAGAACTTTTAGAGATTCACTATGACAACGTTCAGGGATCTGGTGACCGATGTGTTGCAAATTGCATTGTTTGTAAAGATAGTATGAGAGTATCATGTTCAGATGGATGTCCATGTTGCCACGATTTCAAACGTGACCAAACAATCCATATATTATTGGCCGAAATGCGCAAAACATATTACTCGGATATTTTTGATTTGAAATAAAAATTAATCTTTTTTAATCTTGTCAATAAAAATATTTGTGTGGATTAAAAGTTTTTTTTTTTCTTTTTCTTCACAATTCAAAATTTATCGATGATTTTTTATTCTTAGACTTACAATTAAATTTTAAAAATAAAATGTTAATAATAATAAAATAATAATATTGATATAAAATAATAATAATAATAATTAAATGAAAATAAAAAATAATTATTTAATTCACTTCATTAAAACAAACAATTTAATTTAAAAATATATTATTTAAAAAATAAATAATTGACTTGATTAAAACAAACAATTAAATTTAATAATAATATAATTAAAATATAAATAAATATATTATTGACTTAAACAAATAATTAAATAATAATATAATTAAAATATAAATAAATAATATTATTGACTTAAACAAATAATTAAATAATAATATAATTAAAATATAAATAAATATTATTATTGACTTAAACAAATAATCAAAGTAAATAAAAATAATAATGATTTTTATTCGAGCAAATATATTTAGGCTTTTTAGTCGACAGGCGAAATGAGCCATTTTTGATGGATAATGAAAAATACTTAGGCTTTTATATAATATTTTTAGGTTCTTTAATCGAGTTTGAACCAATTTTATTCGAAAATAATCATCAGTACGATCAATCATAGGCGATTTAAGCCAATTTTTATTTTTTAGGCTTTTAAATCGATAAAAAATACTTAAATTTTTTTATCATGAATTAAAATTTTTTAAAAATTTTAAATTTGATCATTAAAACAAATAATTTAAAAAAATTTTTTTTTTCATTCATTAAAACAAATAATTAAAAAAAATTTTTTCATTCATTAAAACAAATAATTAAAATAAAATTTAACACCCCCTCCCCCTAAATTTTTTTTTAGGGGGGGGTCTCAGGATTTTTTCAAGCCAAATATCCACGGGGCATAGTCCTCATATCCCTCTACTATTGATTAATAGTGATAGCTAGAAATACTAATAACGTTAAAATCTCTAAACTAAGAGTTAAAAAAAGTAAGCGAAGGTTGATAGAGAAAACCTTATATCACTTGGCGAATAAGCAAAAATTATAAATTTAATGATAAAATATGGGTAACCCTCGTAATGAGTACTAAAATGAGAATATAGTGACCCAGTAGTTAGGACTCATAAAGGACTCAGTTAATCGAATTCGAAAATTGCGACACAGTAATAAAGTACCTCCTTAACGTGCATTTGTAAATCGATGATAATTCCGAGTCACAATCAGTTCAAATCAGTCACCACACGAGACAGTTACAATCATTCATTTTAGGAGATGAGCACTAAAGTACTATCATCAATGACCCAATAGTCCATAACATAATAATATAAAAGCATTAAAAATCATAACAAGAATTCGAGCTATAAATTATAAAATTTTCATGAGGATAGATAAATGGCTCAGCAATGACTCGATGCGGACATCTTGAAAGATAGGCTGAAGTATAGAGTAGCTCTGTCATCTACTACCATGCTAACCGAGATCAAATGGAAGGTTTGGGAAGACTCTTCACCGACTAACGCACTAAGGAAAGTTTAATAAGTTTAATAAAATAATTAATGTACTGAAAGTCACCCAAATCAAACTATATAGAGCCATCGAGACTTCTTTGTTCATAATTTCGGACAATTCCATCGCCCTCAAGTAAATATATGACGAGGAAAATAGACCGGTATTAATAGAATTGAAAACGAAAAATAACGACCTAAGTAGTGGGATGTGTCACATCCAGCACATGTCACATCCAGCACAGTACCCCCTCCCCCCCCGCTGAGAGAAAATTTTTCTAAGTCCAAAAGTACAAAAAAATTTTAAGACAAAGACAATGACTTATTCAAGGTCATTTAAACAAAGACCATGATTCATTCAAGGTTAATGGATGACTCATCATATTTTTTCAAGGTCATTTAAACAAAGACCATGACTCATTCAAGGTCATTGGATGACTCATCATATTTTTTCAAGGTCATTCGAAATTTCTCAAGGTCATATTATTTTTTAACATTTTTTAATTTTAATTTACTACTTATTTTTATAAGTAGTATATATTTTGTAAATTTATTTTATTATTATTAAATTAAATTGTTTGTTTTTATCAAGTCAAATATTTTATTATTATTACTTATTATTATTATTAATATTATTATTAATATTATTATTATTATTAATATTTTTTATTTTTATTATTATTATTATTATTTTTATTTTTATTATTATTATTAATATTATTATATTTATTATTATTATTATTATTATTTTTATTATTATTACATGTTTTAATTTTTATTACAAGTTTTATTTATTAAGATTATAATTTTTATTATTATTACATATTTTAATTTTTATTACAAGTTTTATTTATTAAGATTATAATTTTTTATTATTATTATTACATGTTTTAATTTTTTATTACAAGTTTTATTTATTATTAATATTATTATTTTTATTTTTATTATTATTTTTATTATTATTTTTATTAATATTTTTTATTATTATTATTATTAATATTATTATTTTTATTATTATTTTTTATTATTATTATTATTAATATTATTATTATTTATTATTTTTATTATTATTATATTTATTATTATTTATTATTATTATTATTATTATTATTATTATTATTATTATTATTATTATTATTTTTATTATTATTACATGTTTTAATTTTTATTACAAGTTTTATTTATTAAGATTATAATTTTTATTATTTTTTTTATTATTATTATTACATATTTTTATTTTTATTACAAGTTTCATTTATTAAGATTATAATTTTTTATTATTATTATTACATGTTTTAATTTTTATTACAAGTTTTATTTATTATTCTTTTTATTATTATTTTTATTTATTATTCTAAATATTATTATCATTATTACTTTTTATTAATAATACATATATATATAATAAAACAAATACATAAAAACAACTATATAAAAAAAAACATCTATATAAAAACAACTATATAAAAAAAAACAACAACTTCATAAAAAGTAAATCAATTATTAATAATACAATTAAACAAATATCAAGTTTTATTTCACGTTTCTTCACGCTTGGCATTTGATTATGAAAATATTATAAATAAATAAAAATAATAATAATAAATTATAACAAATGAAAATACCAAAGAGAAATTTTCACAATTTTTATTTTTATATACAAATTTGTTAATAAATATCAATAACATTGTCAAATATCTCATCAAATTGCTGATTGCGAACTGCTGGATCGGTTTCAGGCATTATTATATTACCACCAACATCAAGGACATCAACCCCTCTATAATGACCATATGCAAAACTCGAGTTTTTCCCTACCCAAGCTCTCTTATCGTCATGATTATTTAATGCTATTTTAGAATTTTTAAAAGTGAACAGCTGATGATTTCGGGTTCCTATCCTAGTTTGAGGTACCGACATAATAGTATTGTTATTATAACAATGCGAATACAAATGGTGTTTAATGTCGGTACCCGGTAATTTTACACCCTTAGCTCGCATTGTTGATTTATTTCCTAGCAAGCTATAACATTTAGGGCGCAAGAAAACCCACTTGCTATATCCTAACCCTTTACTCTCATCCTTGAACTTGCCAATAACCGAGTCAAGTCGTCTAGAATATAAAGGATGAGAAGGATCATAATTTGATGTATCTAACAGATCATCCGAAATCATCGCTTTTAATAAAATTTCTAATTTTAAATTTTTATCTCCAAAAAGAAGCTATCTGTATCACCCGCTACTAGATTGATATCACAATTATAAATATCACGATATTTTTGTAACTCAACATACTGTAACTGGTACATCCGTAGTTTAGATAAATCTAGAACTGATTGACCGATATAACTAGGTCTATCCAAACATATTGAGTCCTTATTAAGATGAGCGGCAAAAAGATCATCAGTAATCTCTATTGTTTTTCTAAATGCCGGTTTTGACGAATATGTAATTAACTTTTCAGCTAAATTACATAATCGCAAATTCATCCTCTTTTTAAGGTTCTCAACAGATTTACCATACAGACTGTTGTTATACAATTTAAATAAATCTCTATATAATTCACTAACTGCATTTGCACGCAAGTTAGTGTTTTTATCGATATAATGTTTAAAAATAGGAGCTTGCTTGTATTTAATAGCTCTATGTATATGTGTAACCTTAGCCCCGAGAGAAAGATAAAGCCTGAGAAGCCTCCAATGAAGAACATAGTTCTTCTTAGGATAATGCGTTAGCATTAACTTCTCAACTTTTGAATTTGGTGGGCACATCTTTTCCGGTCCAATCGGAAAGTCATTTAAAAAATCATGTAAATTATCTGGAATCTCGATATCAACTTCCATAGTATATCCATATGGAAGGATTTCAATATCCACAACATTCGCACATTCATTCAAAACCTCATCCAAACCATCATACACCCAAGTAAAATCAGCGTAAGGAAGACTTTGGCTGAGAGCCCAACCGTACAGATTATTTATATCTATGTACAATAATTCTGTATCCTCCGAAGCAGCAATGTAATGTTTGTTAACAAATGTTAACCCACCCGTATTCCACCTTCGTAAAAATTGAACATTTCCATGTCCTGTAAAAGTTCAATGGGTTCCGTTAATGTCATAAGCGCTGAAGCCCATGACATACCCGGAATGCCATAAAAGTTTAGAGGTTCAAGACCATTGTAAACAATAGCCTTGGCACGGAATTGTTGAAAATAGTCCGCAAGGAGGAATACATCAAGTTTAAGGTAAATTAACATATAATCACGCAAAGTCCTACAGTTTTGCTGCGTCCAGATTAGTTGTGCCCTATCGTACTCATCTTCACTTACGCCCTCCCAAATTGGAGGCAACTCATAAGTAGTCTCAAGAACTTCCTCCGAAACAGCAAAATTATATGGAAAAATACCTTTACAGTCGACTATAGAACCTTGAAAGACAGACGAAGTCAATGGAAGAGAAGTTAGCGTTTTCACAGCCTTAGCTAACGAACAATTAACAAATTGCATACTGTCGATAAAGCGAACAGCCAATTTGTTAATGTGAACAATTAATGAAATAAATTTTTCTGTAGAGGTCGGTATGATATCTAAATTCCATGAAGGAAAGCGATCGAGACCATATTTTAAAATATGGTGAAGGTCATACCCTCTTAAATTATGAAAGACTATAGGTAGTAACCGATAAATCCTACGAGCTATATTACATTTTCGGCAAGCTGCCCCTAGATAATTACCAGTAAAATGGCAATGATCTCTAACCGGATTTACAATCGGTTTTTTACATAAATAACAGGTTCGACAAGATTTAAACTGTCGAACCTTACTGAAAGACATAGGCCCTATCAATTTATCACCTTCCGAATCATAGTACGGAATAACAATTTCAGTTGCAATTTCCTCAATTTTCTTAAGAAAATCAGGAATGCAATCAAGTCCGTAAAAGTAATAAAATGATTTTGTGTTAGTTTAATTATTAATTAATAAAAGACCTGCTGCAATAGGCATATGCATTTGATGATGTCTATCATCAGGAGGTAAAACCGATTCAAAATCCGCATAAATCACAAAAGGTGGGGTGATATGTTTAGAATAATTTAGGAATTCTAAATTTTTATTTACGGGGAGCGTGTTTAGGGTTGTGCCAGTCTGATTTTTGGCGCATAATGCAACATGTGTATTGAATGCATTATCTAATCTAAACCCATTAAGGCAATGTGGACACCAACGACATCTAATTTGAATGTTACAGTCAGGGTTTTGATGGCAATTCATTAACCAGTTGATATTGGTCACAGCGGTATAATGATATCTATCATTATTTTCAAGTAGTAATAAATAAATAGGGTTTCCGTCAGCGACTTTGCTTCTATGGATCAAACTTAAATGAGGATGGTGAAAGACATAATTATCTGGAACCTCATCAATTATAACAGTTGGTGTGTACGAAAACACATTTATTGCTAATTTTAAAGTCGAATTTTTCTTTTCGAACTTTGGGATGTTTATTAATTTCATGGGACAATCCGTGATCTCATCGTACTCTAATTCGTCTAAAAACTCTGTATATTTAGAGACTCTTTGGGGGTTTTCACCAATTATATCTTTCTTTAATAAATAAAGAATAGAGTAAAGGAAGCACTTGTCGTCATTGTTTTTTATATTTACTATAGCTCCTTTATTTTTCAATGCAGAAGGGGTTTTAATATATTTATGTCCAGACAAACGATTAATAGGAGCATATTTTGCTAAAATAAAGTGAATTTCCATAATATTAATAACACGCCATCCACTGCCTAAATGGGTGAATTGTTCTATTTTTTCATTAAGCTTATTAACCCCTTCGCTTAAAAAGTTATCTGAAAATGTCTCCGCATTATTCGAAAAATAATTATCACGGATCTCGCCATCTTTTTCAAATTTAATTAATATCGCGAATTGAATTTTAACGCTCCCCATTTTATTTATCTCAAAAATTAATTTATTACTGATTCGCTCAGTTAAAGTTACTGTAATTAGTTGCGCGTTAGATATATCAAAACGTAAAGTTTTGATAGCGCCATTTAAATTTACTGAAATGTTCGGCTCATTCTCTAATACAGAACCTCCGAATTGTATAATATTTTCATTATTTATAGTAGGTATAGTATTTTCATTAATTATAATAGGTATATTATTTATAATATTTTCATTATTTATAGTATTTTCATTATTTATATTATTTACATTATTTATAATATTAGAGTCATCATCATCACTGATTTCGATGACTTCTTTTTTAATTATTTTATTTGGGATATTAATTTTAATAGGTGCAGCAGGTCTTTTATTCTTTTTATTTGATGTTTTTTTATTTTGTAGTATATTCAAAATATCGACGTTATTTTTATTAATTTTCTTAAACATATTTATTTTACTCGACTTGAAAGAATTTAAATGAACCCCATGTTCCCTATATAATTCTTTATATTTAATGTTCTGGGATGTTTTGCATATGGCGCAGATAAAAAGTTGATGCCATTAAATCTATGGCGGTAATATTTTTTCATTTCTTCATAGCAACTTTCATTATGTTGCAATGATAAGATGCAATATCTCGGATAAAAAGTGCCTAATAAAAATATTAAATTAAAAACCTATATAAAGTAACTAATAATTCTAACTATGACATAAAATATCTAATAATTCTAACAAATAAACCTATATAAAGTAACTAATAATATTTGCATGCTCACTGCAAACTATTTAATAAAATATCTAATAATTCTAATAAATAAAACCTTAAATACAATAATATTTGCATGCTCACTGCAAACTATTAAATATGATATAAAATAATTCTAATAAATAAAACCTTAAATACAATAATATTTGCATGCTCACTGCAAACTATTAAATATGATATAAAATATCTATTAAAATAATTCCTATATAATTCATATATAATTCAATTACGTAAGATCTATAATAAAAATGCCTATATAATTCAAAACTATTTGTTCAACTATATTTGTTTATAATTTATTATGTTAATATATGTTTCAGTAATAATACTTTTTAAAATATATTATAAATTAATGATATTTGAAGTATTATTAAAATAATGCTTTAAATTTCATCAATTTAAAAATATATTTATCATAAAACTTTTGAAATAAATAGATCCTTATTATAAATTTATTATAAATTATTATAAATTATTGATATTTGATGTAATATTTTAATAATACTTCAAATATCATTAACTTAATTTCGATAAATAAAAATAAATAAAAAACTAACATTTATCTCCTGATTCCGACGAATCATCATCCTCTATAGAAGAGAGGTCCTCCATATCTTCCCCAGAAATGGGGGCATCTCCAAAAACGGTGGCATAATTGTTGTCATCCCCAGAAATGGGGGCATCTCCAAAAACGGTGGTAATATGATGAGCATCTGCATCCAAATCAACTAAAATGTTTTTTTTTAAATATATAATAAAATTAAATTAAAATTTACCATCTTCGATAATATCGTCTTCTCTATCGCTGATAACAATTGTATCTTCGATTAAAATAACTTCTAAAATAATTTATAAATAAAACATATAAAATTAAAATTTACCATCATCTTCGATAATAATAACATCATTTCACGATCTAACTGATCTTGTATTTCTGTTAATGTATACCAATCTAGAAAAATATAATAATAAAATTAAAAATTAATAAAAAACCTTACCAGTTTCATTCTCGAGAATACTTCTTAAAATATTATTGTTCATTTTGAAAATAGCGCTTCAGAAATTTTTGAAATAATTGTGACAAATTCTACATTTGTCAATGTTTATAAAGAGAATAATATTTTCAGGATTTAGCCAATCACATTTAAGCAATACACACATATAGGTGAGAGATTTTTAGACATGTTTTCTTTGTAAAACACATGCAGTCTACACTGTGACTGCATGCGTTCTTTGTAAATCACATACATACTTTTGTTTGCATGTGTTTTCTTTATTCAATTTTGTGTATGCATGCACTTATCATGTGATGATCACGCACTTATAATGCACTGTCTTAGTGATCACGCACTTATCATGCATAGTCTTTGTGATGATGCATTAGCTTATCTTTAATTAAACACATAATAATAATATTTATAATAATAATAATAAAAATAATATTAATAAAAATAATATTAATAATAATAATAATTATAATAATAAAATAATAATAATAATAATAATAATAATAATTATAATAATAATAATAATATTTATAACAATAATAATAATAATAATAATTATAATAATAAAAATAAAAATAATAATATTAATAATAAGAATAATAAAAATAATAATAATAAATATAAATATTAATAGTTAAAACATAACAATAAACATTAATACATTTATTAATCATCAAATCTCTTGGATAATAACCAAGCTAAACAATGTTGACCACATGTTAAGGTCCATGGTTTTTGATACATAGTTTTATTATAGACAATAGGTTTACCCATTGTTTGCAGTTTTGAAACCATTAAAGCCGGATAATAGAAACCCATAGGATCAAATACAAATATCTTGCTAGGTTTCATATATATTGCTAACCAATGTTCTCCACCGAGATGAGATGATTGAGTATTGACGATTATGGCTTGATTATTACGTAAATATGGAATTTATCAAGAGGAAAAACCCTAAAAATTCATGTCCTAGTATTTGTTTTCCAATTCGATAGACCTGAACAGAACTACATCAATAATATTAATAATACATTTAAAAACTTACTCCATGAAAAAAATTATCATAAATTATCTATACATTTATACCAACATTTTCAAACCAATAATGTTTGAACTCTGTTCAAACCAACACTGTTCTGTTTGCAGTTATTTGAACCTCATTTTCAAATACTCCATATATTACAACATGTACCGGTTCAGTTGTAGCTTTAGCTAACTTTATATCTAATCTTAAATTACCATTTTGAGGTAATTGACTCTGATTTAAATCGAAATCGGGTGCCAAAACAAATGTGAAGAATGGATATTTGCTTTTAAAATCTTCAAGAGTTATACCACAATTAAGGTTTTTATCCAAATAACCCATATTTCTAACTATACTCTGCATATATGTAGCACAATAATTATCATTATCGAAATCTTGAGTATATGTTTCTCTATAATCACTATTTTTCGATAAAGTTAGCGATGTTACACCAAAGTTTTTGAAAATTGAGCTCGATGTTAAGTATGATCCATTATATTGAGATTCACTTTGAAATGTTACCAATATAAAGTTGGGCATTCTTCTATCTCCAAATATTTGTTCCTTATAGAAAGAAGCTGAACTTTAGCAATAGCAAATTGAACAATTTCCTTTGTTTTCAATGGATATATTGCATGCTTAGAATTAAGCCCCAATTGATGACCGGCTAATATAGAGGGCTCAACCCGAACTCTTCTCACAAATAATTTTGCATCAACTAATTGAAGAATTGGTGCGGTGGTGGCACTTGTTAGTGATAATGCCGAATCAGATCTTTTCAATCTAATGTGTACATTAACAACTGGGAGTAAATATTTCGGTTGATCCATAAAATCGAGTTGTAATGATGAGCACATGGTAAATAATTTCGAACCTTTAATCCACTTTTTCCTATCATCATCACTACCATAACCCATAGGAGTTAAACATGTATTTTTAGTATCACTATTGTAATTTATAATAGTTTCTATTAAAGCTTTGTGAATATATGTACTGTTTCCACCCTCAATCTTGATATTATTAAATCTGAGAACTGCATCTTTAAAAAGCGTATGAAACAAGAAATTGTTTGGTATTACATCACTAGGTTCCCCCAACGGTTTTCTATCTTTATCTACAACTTTGATCTGAACAGTTAACAATGTATCATTCAAATCTAAATATTCAGTTTGGGAACCATTAATATAAAATTCAATATCGGTTCTACTATCCATAATAGAATTCATCGGGAATACCTCTTCAAAGGCCCCCATTTCAATTACTGCTTGGGGAGATGGTCTATCAAATAAACACAATTCAGATTTACCACAAATCATTTTTGAAATATAGTTCCATGTCCTTTCATTCGTTTGTTTATATGTTTATGAGGTCTTTTACGTTTTTGAGCTGGCGCTTCGGGTTTTTGAAACATACCTGCAACACTATGTAGAACTTTCCCTAACTCGGATAATGCATTTGATTTCAGCGATGGTAATATTTTCTGCTCATTCATTATCACATCTTTAGCAGTTTTCATACCAAAACTACCAAGGCGTTTAAGAATAGGAAGTGCAAATCTACCAATTGTTCTCAACCATCCTGATCCATACTGTTTACCAATAAAATACGGTAATTCGCCACCACTTTGGCTACCACTATACATACTAATAATATCGTTATTGGCCATCTAATTTACGAAAATGTAATGTCAAATGAGTTTTTGTATCTTTACTAAATTCAATAAATTTACCGCTATCATCACGAATATTTATTTCTATATTGTTTATACATGATGTTGATACCGGTATGTACATAGGATTATCAATATTTATATTGACAACTTCATCCTGGTCATGTTTATCACCCAAACAGATTTCAATAGAGGAACCAAAGAATCACCAACAATTATAGGATCGATGATGTTAGTATATATGAACATTTGCCTATGAAGTTTTATTATTTTTGGTTTGCGTACACCAAAAGCACTTGCCCTATATGTTTGCTTATCTAATCCCAATGTATTAGCCAAATTTTTATCAAATGTAATTTCACAAATATTATTCAGACTGAATTTACATAATCCATCTTTAACAAATTCAATAGTTTTAAATATATGTAAACAATTGAATGAAATATATTTATGTAATTCTTCAAGTGTTTCAATATATAAATCATTAGTAAATGTAAATGTATCTTCCACCTCATTAATATATGATACTGATATTTTGATGTTTTCGATTGTTACACTTTTTTCATCAAATGTTTTGAAACTTATTAGGTATTCAGTACCAGGAACAACAATGCTAAGCTTATCACAACCCATTCGCTTGGCATCCTCAATACTTTCAAACTTTATTGTAAATGGACTATAATCACAACTAACATTCAATCCATCTTTGAAAAACATCCCACAATTTTCATCTAAAATCTGATTCGGAATATGACAATATCGTTCAAATTTATTGATTGAGAAAATACCACTACAGGTTTTGGGTACACGTTTCTTGAATCCGATTTTACAATGACTATAAAATGGGAATGTATTGTACACAAATGTAAAGTCTTGCAAAGCAACTTCCAAATTTCCATGTAAATAAATGGGATTTTGAAGATCAACCATAAATTTACTTGCTTGATTTTCCGGATGCATTAGTGGGCAACTATTACTCGGTAAAATTGTATAGAAACTCATTTTACTAGGTCTTTTGATGATATCCATGAGGGTTTTTGATATCCATGCCATTTGACATAGTATTGTTTATCCTTACCCACCATTTTAGTTTTCAATATTTTCTGAATTCTGAACACTGTAGGTTTGGAAATAACTTGTAATTCCTGTTCATAGAATTTCCCTTGTATTAAATTGTTATCACTATCTTTAATAACATACATTACAGGACTCTGTTTAGTATTAATTTTAGTAATTTGAAATATCTCATCACTCCAATTACTATCGAAATTTTTGATGAAAGATGAAGCAGATATTTTACTAATTCTAACGTGATCACCAACTTTATATTTTGGTTTTGTAATAGCAACTGTTTTAGACCGTACTGATTTAGCTAATGTTTTCGAGCTGATATCTACGGGTCTCAAACCATTCAGACCTCGATGTGATGAATTATTATAACTAACAAGTATTTTCGGTAATACATTTATCCATATTTTATTACCTTGATGCACGAAATATTTCTTCAATCTATCCCTCAATGTCCGGTTAAATCTTTCAACATGTGCGGCTTTGTATTGAGAATGTACAGAATAATGATTTATTTTGAGACGATCCAGGATTTGCTTAACTTTACTATTGTAAAACTCCTTGCCTATAATAATAATAATAATAGTAATAATAATAATAGTAATAATAATAATAATAATAATAATAACAATAATACCTAAATCGGTTTGCAAATTGTCTGGATGCCCATTTTTAAACATTGAGTTAATTGCTTTAGATATTTCCTCAGCAGATTTTGTCTTTGTTGGTACACCGCGAGCAAAACGACTGAAAACATCAATACACGTTAAAATATATTTATAACCCTTGTTAATCTTCGAATACGGTATCATCTCCATCAAATCCATTTGCCATAAATCATTAATACCGAATGTTTTATAAGCTCTTGTTGGAAATATTTTCCGCATTGGTTTGTTTAAACTGTACGCAAGCTGATCTGACAACCACTTTTGCGTTTCCTTTTCGACTTTGGGACTCTTTTCTTTAACTTTGCCACTCCACCGAAACCTGATTCGTCTTCTGGGTTCGTCCAAATCTTCTCCATTACAACAAGATGATTTAAATTTTAATTTAACATTAGGTAATGATTGCCCCATCGTTTATTGTGATAATAATGATAATGCTAATGGTAACATTGCTCCAATAAAACCACCTTGTTGTTTATATATGATTTTTCTCATTTGCTTACGATTTTTATTATTTACTAGTGATAACAAAGGCTTACGATGTTTATTCAGTACTAGTTTTTTAGAATTACTGATTTTAATTTTACCTCTGACTACTTTTAATAGAATTTTGAGTAAATCATCGACAACAAAAGTTGGAAAAGATTGTAAAATAGACATTCTTTTCATACTCGAAGCCTTTAACAATGCATTAAAATATGGGAAACTCCTATGATTTTTTACAATTTTATCTGTTTTCTTACTCTTTTTTAATAATGTTTTTTGAAATTAGATTCATTGCAGGGTAATTCTCGGTTATTAGCTTTTTAGATGGTGTATAACTGGTTTTTGGTGGAACATGCTTCTTTTTAATACTTTGTCTAAGTTTTCGGATATTTTTAAGCCTGGATTTCATAAACATTTTTACATGTTAAAGTTTTCAACTTTGTTTATATACCATGGCACCTTCTTTATTGAAAATATCGGTTTTTACTCGTAAATCATCATTGCATTGTTTTGTGAAATCAAGAAATATATATCCATGTGGTGATTTTGTAGCATCTTGAAATGCACTGATGAGAAAATTACGATTATTAGGGTATGCCTGTCGAGCAAGAAAATCAATAACTGTTGCATCTCTAGGATTCTTGAAAATATCTAAATATTGAACATTTAAATTCCTTGTTCGATGTGCGCCACCGTGATGAAATAGATTTTGAGTAATAAAGATCACAGTAACACCAACATGTCTACTGATTTTTGTGAAAAAATTATTAAAATCCTTTTCTTTATTAGCTTCCTGATATAAATCATCAATAATGATGACATTACCTTTCCTTAAACGACTTGACCAGTTTTTATCGAAACCCTTTACTATTTTCATGTTTTTTCAATTTACAGAAATTATCTTGAGTTAATCCATGTTCTTCATCTGCACCCCTATGCCAATAAATCTTGTTAAATTTTGTTTGAAATAAATTAGATTTCAGTAATTTACACACAAACATAGTTTTACCACTACCACTTGGGCCGACGATTTGATATACAGCATCGTTTCTTAATTCCATTATTAATTTGTATAATTATAGGTTTTTGTTTATATTATATGATTTAATGAACTCTTCCTAAAAATTATATATATATATAGCTTAATATTTCTTTATTGTTTAATTATGTTATCAAATATAAATTATAAAGGAACTTTCGATGTATCAAAAATGACGTTTCCAAATGGTAAACCACAGCAAATTGTAGATAGGAGTGGAAAATACCCTATAATATTTTTCAAATCCGGCAAATGCAGAATCATGGGATGTAAGAAACCTTTAGATGTCAATAAATTACAATATAGAATAAAGGATATTAAAATACAGTCAATTACAGTTACCATGGATATAGGACAATCTATCAATCTATACAACATGTCAACAAAATGTCTTTGTATGTTCGAACCAGAATTATTTCCTGCACTGAGGCTTTTAAAATACAACCCAATGTGTGTTAACGTGTTTGCTAGTGGCAAAATAGTTATATTAGGGGTGCGAAATCTAGAATACAAAAATATTGTTTGTGACATACAGAATGAAATCACCGGATTGGTCGATATCTGATTGGCCAATGATTGTTTAAAACAACTTGCTTATTCATTTTATTTCATTTTTAAAATGGAAAATATAATGTATGCTATGCAAAAGAAAAATATCGCTGAAAACGGTAAATTTATCTTTTTTTATTTCGTTTTTTATATTTTATTTAGACCAATATGTCCCAATGATAATAGATCGCATTATTTATTACTATCCTCAAATAAAGGAGATTTTGAAGAATCAAGAACCGTCAATGCATCAACAGCTAATATATAATGAAACAAGAATCGATATTTCCAATCTGATTAGGCAAGCCCTTTGGGATAAAGAAATAAACCGAATGGTCAAGGAGATGGAAACTGAATACCCCTGCATTCTGGGGTGTAGCTGTTGTGATTTCAGATATCAGCGCTATGTCGAATGGAATCTTACAAATTCAATACGAAATTTTCAAAAAATGAAACTTTTACGACAATAAATGTATTTTATTTTGATTTCTTTTGGTAGTTTTATTGTTGGTAATAAATGTTTTGTATTTTATTTTTGTTGTTTTGTTAGTTTTATTTTGGTAATAATAATAAATGTTTTTGATAGTAATAGTTTTATTTTGATGGTGGTAACAATAATAAAAATAGTAACTTTATTAGTATCATAATAATAATAATAATTATAAAAAATATTAATAATAAAAATAATAATAATAATCATAATAATAATAATAATAATAATATTAATAATAATAAAAATCATAATAATAATAAAAATAATAAATATAATAATATTAATAAAAATAATAAAAATAAAAATAATAATAATAATAATAATAAAATAATTGACTTGATAAAAACAAACAATTTAATTTAATAATGATAAAATAAATTTACAAAATATATACTACTTATAAAAATAAGTAGTAAATTAAAATTTAAAAATTTTTAAAAATAATATGACCTTGAGAAATTTTGAATGACCTTAAAAAAATATGATGAGTCATCCAATGACCTTGAATGAGTCATTGTCTTTGTTTCAATGACCTTGAAAAAATATGGTGAGTCATCCATTGACCTTGAATGAGCCATGGTCTTTGTTTCAATGATCTTGAAAAAATATGATGAGTCATCCAATGACCTTGAATGAGCCATGGTCTTTGTTTAAATGACCTTGGAAAATATGATGAATCACCCAATGACCTTGAATGAGTCATGGTCTTTGTTTAAATGACCTTGGAAATATGATGAGTCATCCAATGACCTTGAATGAGTCATTGTCTTTGTTTAAATGACCTTGAAAAATTTTGATGAGTCACCCAATGACCTTGAATGAGTCATGGTCTTTGTTTAAATGACCTTTAAAATATGATGAGTCATCCTTTGACCTTGAATGAGCCATTGTCTTTGTTTCAATGACCTTGAAAAAATATGACGAGTCACCCAATTACCTTGAATGAGTCGTCCAATGACCTTGAATGAGTCATGGTCTTTGTTTAAATGACCTTGAAAAAATATGACGAGTCATCCAATGACCTTGAATGAGTCATTGTCTTTGTTTAAATGACCTTGAATGAGTCATTGTCTTTGTCCTAAAATTTTTTGTACTTTTGGACTTAGAAAAATTTTCTCTCAGCGGGGGGAGGGGGTACTGTGCTTGATGTGACATGTGCTGGATGTGACACATCCCACTACTGACCTAATCAAAATAAAATGAGTCACGATACCCCACAATAATTAATCATCAGTATTAACCGCATACAAAACAACTAAATTATTTCGACTAATAAATGAATTTAAAAAAATCTAAATGTCAATTTCACCAATCGACAAGGAAAAGAATCCTATCGATTCAACATCGCTAAATGTCACATCACACATCGGTGAACCAGACAAATTATAAATAGCCTGTAAATGATAAGTAGATCATTTCTTTTACTAAAGAGAATACGTCAACGAAAGATAAAAAGAAGGAAGGAATCCAATGATTTTAAGTGGTTACAACCCTCAGCGGTCACTTTAATAAATAATACTCTCATCTGCCACATTACATCTTTCGACTATATGAAAATGTTT
Source organism: Schmidtea mediterranea (assembly GCA_022537955.1). Classification (NCBI taxonomy): domain Eukaryota; kingdom Metazoa; phylum Platyhelminthes; order Tricladida; family Dugesiidae; genus Schmidtea; species Schmidtea mediterranea. The sequence goes on from CM039679.1 coordinate 13,915,993, forward strand.
TTGACTTTATGTTCCTAAACTATACTATCCCTTTATACTCGATTTTGCGATTAATCTTCCGTGAAGATTTTAAATTTTCTATATTATAAACAAGATTTCATTCCCCTTTAACTAAAGTCGCTCTTCCCGGATTTTATAGTACCTACTTCGGCCGATGTTTCCGTCGAACGTAGTAGGGTAGTACAATGTTGACCTGCGGAACATGACCTGTGCACGATGGCCAGTACCCGACGCGATCACCAAGGAATCTAGACAGTTGAACAGCGCTTCCACCAGCTAAATCGAACTAGCCAGTAGTACCACTATTCAACCTCTAGAACGTCTACTACTGTATTAATATATATAAATTTAATATTGGGACTTGTCAAGTACACTACAAAATGTCGCGACGATCCAGAATAAAATTCAAATAAACAAAACATTAACTTCATAAAATATATTTTTGCAAGATAACAATACTTATATTCCCTAAGCAACCAAATTTGAAAAATTGTCATAAGTTGACATAAAAATTTTCTAAACAATTGTGTCTATAAATGTCTAAAATTTTTTTTTGTCTGAAATAATGAAAATGACTGCTTTATGTAGTGTTTTCATGCCTTGGTGCGATCAATCAGAAAATTTTGAACCTTTTCGGATATTTTTCGAGGGGTTTTATTGCTTTTATTTTATTTTAAATATTTTATTTTTCTCCTTATTTTTCTCTATTTTTTGATATTATTTTCTCAATATTTCGTAAATTTTAAATTTTTTATTATTTAACCTTTCTCTTTGATTGTTTCTCTTTTTACCCTTTGATATTTAAATATTTGGTCGCCACTTCCGCCAATGTATTTTTTAAACCTTCTTTTGCAAGGTTTTGGCGGTTTTATGTTTTGGTTTTGTGTTTATTTTTGCATCTGTAGGCATTTCAATGATTTTAATTAATATTTGTTTTATTTAATTTTGTTATGTTTTTATTTGTTTTATTTAATATGCTTTATTTTTTTTTGATTTCTGCTTGCGGTGTGTGCTTATGTTACAGCAGCCATATTGATTATTTCCAACGACATTAATTATTTTGTTTTAATTTACATCATTTTCTCATTTTTGTTTAAATTATGGCTTATAGCCCAACAGTACACATCAATCCCAAGAGATGATTTATTTCCTCTGCAATTGCATTTCACCCTTTGTAACAAAGGCACTACATTCAGTTTATTCTCCTCATTCGGACCACATATGATTTCTGCCATTTTCACAGCTGCTGATTAAATCAAATCCTCATCAATAGAGTTTTTTTCCCAGGAAATCAACTAGACTACTTATAAGCTAGCCTCTGATGCTTAACGTTCATCAAAGGTACCTATGAAACTGTTGTTCAATATTTTCTTCTGACAGATATTTCCAAATTTACAAAATATTCCCGTGGTTTGCAAGAAACATGTGATTGAAAAATTATTAAAATATTTTATTAATTGACAATTTTTGAAGGATTCGATAGTCAACACTTTAAAACATACAAAACACTGTGGCTTCATTACGTCTTTATCTTCTATTTGTGTAAAACTGTAATTTTCTTTATATGTTCTTTTCCTATTTTTATCGACTGCCATCATAACTGTTGATTTATTTCTTCCAATTTTTAGATTTATTAGTCGAAAAAACGGCTAAGGGTTTAGAAACCAAAATATATAGCCAACAGATACAAGCCTATACAATACTTTGAATAGTTTTTGTGACTTTAAATATAATAGAAATATGATTAAGGGTTTGATTTTTAGATCTTGGTCATTAGCTTCGAGGTTTGAAAAGTCTAACAAGAGTATACAAAATTTGGTTTTTCTTTTGAATAAAAATGATATTCTAAGGGTTTTGTAGAAAGGCTGACTAAGGAAACCATTGATAGCCTTATTATTGCGTCTGATGAAAGAAATGGCAACCATAGCCCATCTAATGAATGTGAACCCATAAAACTGCATGTTTTGGTAATTCCATATTCGGAAGGTTTAAGAAATTTTAAATGATCTTTCACAAAATCGTTAGACAATTCAAATTTATTTAAACTAGTATTAAAATTGTTAAAATCAATAAATATGTTTAGTAATAAATCTCTGATCTAGTGTATAAATTGTCATGTAATGCCACATACATTGGAGAGACTCCCGGTCATCTTCGAACACAGGTTCAGGAACATAGCCGATTGAGAGGTGTGACTAGTATTATTGAGCATAGAAAAATGTGCGAAGGCACAACTGATTTAAAAGATTTTAAAATTTTATATAAAAACTTCAATAATAAGTTGGAAAGAATTTTGTATGAGGCGTTGATCATTATATAACAATTCTCTAAAATAAACGTTAAATCAGCAACAAATTTTTTGAGATTAAATCATAAATCATAACTATTACATCATTATTGTTTCCGTATATAGCATTTAACAAAGATTATGATGGCAGACTGAAGATGAGGATAATTTCCTCCAAATATATTTCGTATATTTGGCGTTTTTCAAGTTTTTATTAATTTTAAAAATATTAAATTATTTTGTTAAAATTATAATATAGATAAAAATTATAATATTTATATAAAAAGTTTTTTTTTAAAAATAAGTTAAAAGAATTTCAATATTTTTAAAATATTTATTTATTAGAATATTAAATTAATATCAAAAATAATTTGTTTAAATTATAATTAAATTCATAATATTTTTATTTGGTTTTTGTGCATGAAGATGACAGTTGAACTGTCGAAATATATCGTACGAAGAGTGTTTTATTGGTGTTTTTTTTAATTAAACCGTTGACAAATTTATTTAATTATTTATTTATTTAATAATAATGTTATAAGGACTTTTTTGTTTTTCACGTCTGATTTCTTTATAAGTGATATAATAATTTTGTGGGGTTAGTGGTGTGGATGACCTTCACCCCATTACATACAAAATGTTTTTACGCCCGCCAATGGTTAACCGTTGCTAGGCAACGTTGGAACTGTAACCACTGGTCACAGGACCTCCAAAGGTGAGTTCCGATATCAGAACTGCTAAGGGTTAGTCCTATGTCGGGTTCAGCGGACTGTTGGGCCAGAACGTAAACGGCCTTGGAAAATGTTTAAATGGATCAGAAACACACACGCAGACACAACACGCAATTTAAAATAAACCGGAAAAACACCAAATAAACCCTATAAAATCTAAGAAATAAAAGAATTAAATATAAAATTAAGAAACAGAAAAATAAAATAAAATATTAACAAAATGCATCAAGATCCGCACGATACCTACACAGATACAACAAGAAAACACGACAAATTCGACGAAATTAGAAAAGCAATTAAAGTTCATTAAAGTGGAAGTTAAATTGAAAAATTGAATTAGCAATAATTCAATAAAAATTTTAAATAAAAAATTATAAAAATAAATCAAGAAATATAAAAACTAAAAAATAGAATTTGCTAGAAAAGAACAAGGTCGAATTTTGTTTTACTGCATCAAATTTTACACGTCACACAAGTAGGTATAAATACTGATCCATTTTCACATTAAACAACCATTTTTCTTTTGTGAAAAAAAAAAACCATTTTTCGAAAATTGTGAAATTTTTCTTAAAAACCATTTTTGAAAACTAACCAATTTCTGTTAAATTGTTAGACCATTTTGAAACTCAAATACTTCGAATCTATTTTAAATTTTTAGGTGAGAATCATTTATATTGGAACCCTCTTTCCACATCACGATCTTGCATCTCAATGGAGCTCTGCTCGGCGTTGATGTGGGAGGAGAGGTATTTATGCTGTTATGCTATTTTATGCCTTATTTTATGTTTGATGATTTTTGGAATGGTTAATGGGTAACTTTATTTGTTTCATGATTAATAAATTTTATTAACATGTATTTATATGTTTTCATAAATTTATAAAATTAACATCTTAACTGTCGAAATTTTTCCGGCCCACAGCCGACACATCACGCAAGTTAGTAAAATCAACATAGTGCAGATGCATGTAAGTGCGTGGAAGATCGCCAATGATATGCACCCGTGAAGACTCAGCGTGCGCAACGCGGCGGTCGGATCGTAAATATTCATCCCTATAGCTGAAGCGAGGAATAAGGAAGGAGTCTCTGGCTGCTTCCTCGTTTCTCAATTCTGTAAAATCGACCTAAAATTATCTTACAAACGGCTTAAAATCACCACACCGAGTAGTCCAGTGGGCACTCAATAACTATAATATAAACATATTATGCCTTAAGATCAATTAAAGGAAAGGGGTACGGGGGTAACGTAAATTGAAATTGCTGATACAACCACTTCCGTGTCAATGCTATAAAATGAATTAATAGAGTTAGGATTAAAATGAAACCAAATAAAGTTAGGATTAATAGGAAATGAAAGAAATTTAATAAAGTTATAAAACGAATTAAATAAAGCTATGATGGAAATTAAATAAAGTTATGATTAGTATGAAATAAATGAAATTATGGAAAATGAATTTAATAAAATTATGATTAATAGGAAGAAAAATGAATTTATTAAAGTAATGATCAATTGGAGATTAAATGAATTTATGATTAATAGGAAACAAAATGAATTTAAATGAAACGAATCTAATAAGATTAGGATTAGTAACAAACCAAATCTCAATTATACAGTGATATACGAGAGATAAAAGAAAATCTTAATTGAAACAAAAGAAAATTGGTAAAGTTAATAAAGAATAAAATCCTGTTTGTAAGGAAAAGTTAAATAAAATTTCGATTAATGAAAATAAAATCTTGTTGATAAAGTAAGTAAAGTAGATAACTGAGACGAAAATCAAATTTTATTTGTTAACTCTGATACAATTAACAATCATAGAAAATAAAAATCGTACCTACTAGGATATAGGATTAATCACAAACCGAGACCATATCGGTGAGGTAAGCAAATATTGCGATCCATAATAAATTAAAATCCAATAGTACAGTGGAATAAATGAAAACATTCAGTTCGAAAATTTAGGATTAACAATAAAATTAGAGCATTATTTAGATAGGGTTCGACAAGTTAGGGCTGTGTTGTAGTTGTGCAGAGATTAAGAATTTACCAATAAATCCGAATCATAAATTAATTGAAATCTTTGACGACTAATAAATGATGAATTTGACAGAGAGTGTTAACATAAATCGAATGAATAGAGGGGGAATTGAACCAAAATACGATCGAATTGAGTAGCAAGACGAATGTAATAACCACTGGATGTCTGAGAATGAATAGATAAGTCTCGACCCGAGTAATTGTATTTTTGAAACAATACGAATAGTTTTCCCCCATCCATTCTTCTATGCTGAATTCCGAGGAGGATAAAATGATATCACGATTACTTGAGATCGGAGAAAACCCCCATCCGAGAAAGTTAATAAATTCAAAAAATTACGGGATCCCCAAAATGGCAGATATGTCCATAAACCGAATATTCTGAGAGAGACAGTTAAAAATTTCGAGACAATGGAATTCGTTAGGCGGCTCAATTAACATCTAGAATTAATTAATTCATGCACGCCGTCTGGTCGATAACATAAACATAGCAAGAAAATATTTGTCTCGAACATAGAAGTGACCAATTTTGAAATCTATTTTTAAGCTTAAGCCGATGTTATCAATTTGTTTTTTTTAAAACTCGAAATAAATCCATAAATTATAAACCCACCATACAAACTTTGATCAGAAACAAATTATAATTGAAATTAGCATCCAAGTGCCAAACTTTAAAACTAATGCCTTCAAAATACCTATTGCTAAAATGATAATCTCATGAATCTCACAAAATAGTTGACCCTTCTTTACACTAAAATGTTTTGTATGCGGGTTTATTCATTGCAGATAAATCGAGTCTAGGAAAACCTCAATGTTAGTCGCTAAATGCACCAAATCTTGACCCACCTAAACTATATTTAACTAATATAGTAAAGACCCTATCCCCCACACTATCATTTTTCATGATTTAAATTTCAATCGTTACAGAGTATGTCCAACAATCAGATTACCACTCAGAAAACACGCTCGGAAATGAGATTACGAACCCCCGACGCAATAGAAAGGCCCCGGTCACAGTGGCCTTATTCTATCCCTCGAAAAGCACGGGATCCGAGTAGTGACCCTCTCGAACCAGTGAGACAAGAATACCCAGCCGCTGAAATCTTTGCAAATGCGCGGGACCTCCTCACCCATTGGGAGCGGGTGCAGGAGCAGGTGGACTTACAAGTAGTCAAGGCAAGGATGTACCTTGCAAATGTGCTGGATGACATCCTTGCTGGGCGGATCGCCGTCGCCCATCCACCTCGTCCGGTTCGGGACACTAGGCGTCCATACACAGTAGAGGCTCTCAAAAGAAGCCTAGAAAGATTCTGCCCGGATGAATAAACTGACGAACGAGACATCATAGTGATTAAATAGCAATAAAAATTAGAACCGTGTGAATTTCTTTTCGTATATAGCTGAAAATGAATGTTGAGTTGTTTGAAAGACTTTTAAAACCTTTAAGCCGACCATAAATTGACGAGTAAAATCCATCTATTTTCAGTAATGTCCACTCTACGGATTCTACAGATGGAGTTAGATCGCGCGAGGCAGGCGAATGCCGAATTACTTAGTCAAGTCCTGCAACTAACCCGTGAAATGCAGCAGATCAAAGCGACGTGCTTAGATCCTAAACGAACCAAAGTCCTATACCAACGACTTACCGCAGCTCAAAAGGGCTGGGCCGAAGAACGCCAGCTCAATCGGAGTTTGCGAACGCAGGTCCGGGGGCTAGAAGTCGCACTAGCTGTATGCCGAGAAGGTGAAGCGGTCACCTACCCGCTCATCTTCGCCCCAACTCAAATGCCGCAACCAGCAGTTAAGACAGCGGAGCAACCCATCGCCACCAACAATCGTCGACCGGGACGTAAGGAGCGTGCCCGACGTCGAGCAACCCAACTCAAAAATGCCAAACTGTAGATATTTATCATGTGATTTGATTTAATAGAGTAGTTTAGCCTTAGTTGAGTCGTTTTCTTTTGAAACTACATACCAATACGGTCATAAGTAACCCTATTACGTCTCAGTTTTCCACAGGAAATAAGCACTAATCATGAACAATTATTTATGAGGGACAGAGCAAAGCGAGCATAGGTCTTCTATCGACAGCTCGTGAACCCGAGGTTTGTCCGAGCAATTACAGTACTAGCCAATGGTATTCAATTTTTGCGGACAATCCACCACTTGAACACATTTCCAACGTTGCTTAGCAACGGGTGCCAAGTGGAGTAGTATCTTTTTGTATGGCGTTACTAGGGTCGCCAGGAAGACAAGCAAGATCTGAAACCCTGTAACCCACCACACAAATTTGGGGGCTCAGCCGGGATTGAATGATTGTTTTTGCGAAAAACCAAAGGAAATATAGACATAGGCTTAAGGATTAAATTGAAAATGTCGGGACGACATTTTGCCGAACCCCGGGGGGATGAAATATGATTGTGAAGATTGATGGGAAATAGTGAAGACCGATGAAAAACGAACAACCTGACTACAAACCAAGAGAGTAAATAACAGACGACTGGCCCACCAAGCACAAATTTGGGGTCTCAGCCGGATTGAAGCTTTGTTAGTTAGAAAGACCAGGACAACCAAGTTAAGAAACAACAGAAAATTCTGTCAGTGCACCCTCAGCCGGGATTGAATGATTTTTGTGTGCAAACAAATCGGTGAGAAAGCATAAAGTTCGAGGAGAAAATAGAAACAGCAATAAAAACCTGACTACGAGATACCAATTTAGGGGCTCATAAAGGATTGTTTTTACAAAGAACCCAAGGAAATATAAGCAAATGGTCAAAGTTTAAACAGAGATGTGGAGATGATATGTTGCAAACTCCAGAGAGATGAGAACGCCATGAAATAAAACCCAGAGAACAACTGTTGGAAAATGAACAACCCGACTACAAATTAAGACGCCAAGACACTCAACATCCATCAATACTTGACGACATGACACCCTTGTAAGACACCAACAACAATGACAAGACGCATAAGTAATTAAAAGGGCAAAATTCGGGATAAAATGAAATGGGGTAAGTAAGGGGGGTAATGATAAACAAGAGAAAGCAACCGAACCCAACAAGAGGACGCCAACGGTAATAGAATAAAGCACAACAGGTAATGAGTAAAATAGTAGTAGATAAAATGAATCAAAATATATTAAAGAGGTGAATGAATTTAGTTAATTAGTATTTAGATAAATTTAAAGGGTAATTTGATAATTTTAGATGGAACCAGCAAAAATTATAGAAAAACTAAAGGGGATTCTAAACATCGAAAATGACAATCTTGAGGAACTAATTAATAAACAAAAGTTAATTAAACGAGCTAAAGAGGATATATCAGCAATCTCTAACCTATACTCCGATGAACATTGCATATTAATAAAATTGATCGATATTGATAAAGATGTAACCACTGAGAGAATATATGAAATTCTATCTACGAGATTAGAGATAACCAAATTTGGGAAAAGCTGGTACAAGTTAATGGAAAAAGTCAAGAATATTGAAGACGAGATTGCAACAACAATGAAAGAGCAAACTAAGGCTTATGTGGAGTGTTATGCGTGCAAAACAGAGGAAGCACGAGTAATGGTGATACCTTGCGGACACCTGAGTTATTGTCATGGATGCGCACAAGAGTCGCACTGTATGTTATGCCAGCGAAAGATAAAGGAAAGACTAACGGTTTACTTTCCATGAATTGTTATGATGAAATAAAATAAATGTGTATTATGCATTACTTGAATTATTGAGAATATAAAAGAAATATGCAATGTTTATAAATAATAAAACCACCTGACAACGATAAACAAAGGTAATAGACCGAAAACATAAAAGCCGAATTAGGGAAATAATCAAAACACATGCACAGAGACACAAAATATTGGACGGAAAAATTTCGACAACTGAGTTTTCCTAGTGTATAATTCTTTTTGTTTCATTGATATTATATTTATTGATATTATATTGAGATAGGACGAGGGAAAATGGTTAAACCTGAGCTATCTAATGATAGTACGCTCACCCAAGGGAAACCCTGATCAACCCTACTGAGAAAGGAACTGGTAGGCCAAGTCGCGTAGGTCAGCAAGTAACCGGCGAGAGATTGATCACCTCTTTTGGGGAGCTTGTTGATGCGATTACCACAAATTTTGAAGGGGGGAGTGAAGAGATAGACCGAGAGGTGAGAGAAAGAGTGTACACGGAACAGAATTAATAGTTTAGAGTAAAGGTACCTAGAGATGACTTCTTTTTTTCCCTAGCTGGTGGTGAGGCACCAGAGGACAGCTACGGACTGTCGTGCTCAGGTTGTTATCAGCCAAGGGACTGATGACGCTGGGCCGTTCGATACAAAAACCCGGATCACACACCGAGTATCGGACGATTCTTTTTTTCGCTGGGAGGCACTCGATACAACAACCCGGATCCCACACCGAGTATCGGGGCCAAACGGTAGGTGAGATGTGAACTAACCGGTAAATGGTTCATACTCAAAATGTCCTACTAAAGCCAGATGAGAGCGGCTGAACGGAGCCGAGAAATCTGATGGATGGAGCGGGCAGAGATTTGATAGTTTATTTCCCGCTCCCACTTTTGAGCACTTCCTTTTCTTTTCACTATTCGGGAAATCAAGTAAACCGCTTTTGGAACTTGATTGAACGTCTAGGCATTTCCATACTTTTATATTCTTCGAGGTACACAACCCGGATCCCACACCGAGTACCGAGGGAATGTTTTTTTATTGCCCAGCGAGGAGTTTGGTACAACAACCCGGATCCCACACCGAGTACCAAATATCCGAATGGCGGTGAGTAAAGCGTAACCGGAAAGATGCGCGGCCAAAAGACGCCATGGCTTGAGAGTCAGTGTGAGGCCTCAAACATACCCAAAAGTCACTGATTGAGCTCAAGTCCGATATAAGAGATAATATGAAATAGAGGGCCGGATGATTATAATCAGATACTTGAGGCAATAGAGGGCCGGATGATTATAATCAGATACTTGAGGCAATAGAGGGCCGGATGATTATAATCAGATACTTGAGGCAATAGAGGGCCGGATGATTATAATCAGATACTTGAGGCAATAGAGGGCTGGATGATTATAATCAGATACTTGAGGCAATAGAGGGTTGGATGATTATAATCAGATACTTGAGGCAATAAAGGGCTGGATGATTACGATCAGATACTTGAGGCAATAGAGGGCCGGATGATTATAATCAGATACTGGAGGCCACAGAGTACCAGATAAGATATGATATGAGTAAAGATGAAATATGATTATGAATAGATATTAAGGTCACAGATGACCAGTAAAAGAGGTAAAGCCGAAGGCCGACGAGCCGACGGAAAATCATAGAGGGCATAGAGCGCCAGCGATTGAGGATTAAGTAAATAAATTTTTTGGAGACATAGGAAAAACAATTAATGGAATGAATGAAAGTATGAGTATGATGATTATTGATATTATGATATAGATAATTGATACGACTATATAGATAACTGATAAGACTATATAGATAATTGATACGAGATTAATAGATAATTATTACGAGGTATAGATAATTAAAAATGGACTTAAAATGAGGGGGGTGAGTCAGATAAAGAAGACCACCACGATAAATGCGAACAGGGGATGATAACATAGATAGTATGGTAAACGGAGGAGAAATTAGTATAGAGTATAGAATATTGGAGTGTTATTTATTTTTAGGAATCGATAGTCAAGCAAAGCAATCCAAGTCAAGTACAAAGCAAAACAAAGGAGAAAATATTTCAGAGCAAACGACAAAGCAAGCGATAACAAAGGAATTTGAATAGACGAGCAGAAAAGATTTTGGAATAAACGTCAGAGTAGTTACAAGCAGATAAGCAACCAGAAGTTTTAAAGCAACCAGAGCAAGAGAAGAGAAACCAGTCAAGCAGCCGAATAACCGTAAACATTGATAGCATCAGCAATCATACGAGAAGCAAAAGCCAAGAGAATAGAGAAAAGAGTTTACTAAAAGCAGAAGAAAAGAGAAAAGTTCGCACAGTAGAAGTGTTAATACTAAAGTATCAAACTGCAACCGGAACCGGCACAGATAGCGGATTGACCGATTTTGAATTTAATAGCAGCGAAGAGAACGAATTACATAATATCGAAAACCAGTTGACAACGATAGAATCAGTAAACGAAGAAGATCTGGACAACAATCCAAACATGACGACTTTAATAAACTCTTCAATTCCGGATGCAAATGCAATGTCGAATAACAATAATGTGATGATAGGAGAATTCAGAGAAAAGTTTAGAGGAGAACAGTTTGACGGTAGTCTCAACAAATTGGACACATTTATAAAGGAATTCGAAGTATATAAAAATATCTGTCACTGGACAGATCAAAAGGTAAAAGAGCGGCTACCCTTATATCTGAAAGGGAGCGCACAAGATGTATTTGTGGAAGAAGCGAGAGACGCAGCGAAATTGACAACATGGACAGAGATTAAAGAGTTCTTAATAAAGATATTCGGGATAGAGAAAAAGGGGGAATAGGAAGATATTGGACTTCCTACATCGAAAACAAAGACGAGATGAATCAAATGCCGTATACGCATGTGAATTAAAGAAATTGTGTAAAGAAGCCTTCGGAGAAGTAGATTTGCCCGAAGATAAAATGGTAGACGTCTTCATAAGAGGAATCAAGAGGGAAGACATACGAGCCAACCTCGGATGCTTGGCACCAGAAACATTAGATAAAGCAGTAGCAATCGCAAACAGATGCGAAGCCCATCTAGGACTGGGATATCAAGTGGCAGTTTTGGCCACAGAACCAACAACACCAACAGTCAATGCCAACAATCAAAACAACAATACCAATCCAGCTATGAATCAATTCATTCCAAGAGCACAGCAGATGTTCAAGCCACCAGTACGAGAAATCCGGAGGATAGAGGTAATAACCAAGTAAGTTATAATAATAATTTCAGGAACAATCCAAACACGAATGAAAAATGCTCCATATGTCAAAAAATAGGACATCGGTCAGAGAATTGTTTCCGAAATTACACTTGTCAAAAATGTGGTAGACGAGGGCATACTGAGAAAATATGTAGACAACCTAGTAACAAAGCATGTTACAATTGTGGACAACAAGGACATTTCGCAAGGCAATGTAACATAAGAAGAGAACCAAACCAGCCAAGATCAAACAACTCTATGGGAAATCCACAAATTAACGTGATGCAAGAGATAGACATGCTACGAGAAACATTACAACGAATGCCCATGGAATTAAAAGAGATGATGCAACAAATGCCCACCAATATACAACAACAACGAATCAACGTAATGAGAAGCAATGAGGAGATTCAAGAGCTGCGAACTAGAGAATATCAAGAGCAACAGCAAGCTGAATGGCAAAGACTACAAACAGAGGAAGCCCAAGAAATCCAGCAAAGATGGGAAAATCGAAAACAAGCCCCGAAAAGAATTAATATGATGAGAATGGAAATTTCAGAGGAAACTCACACTGCGGAGCAGTGTGTTGAGAACGAAGGGGGAGGAAATATGATAACTGATAACGAGAAAACAGTTGAATTAAGTACGATAGAGAAAATAGAGGCCATCAAAGAATTTACAGAGGAGGAAAAACAAAGACGTCGACAGTTAAAAGAAACGATAATAGAGAAACCGAATGAACCAGAAACTCAAGAGATTAAACGAGCAGAAATGATGGTAACGGAGGATCAAAACAAAGAAACATTAGTGTACGAGATAGATGAACTCGAAAAAGAAATTATGACACAAAAGACAGAGAGTACACTTGAGAAGATAAAGCAAGAGGAAGCTTTAGAACAAGAGGAGGATCAGTTAAAAGAAAAAGAAGCAATCCTGAAACAAGAGAAAGCGGAACTAAGAAAGAAGGCACTAATATTAAAAATAGACGGAGCGTTGAAACATTTAGAACAAGAGCAAGCACTAGATCAAAAAATAGAAGTGATGGCAAAGAAAGTGCTATCTCAAGAAATGGAGGAGCCAAAACTAGAACTACAAAGAGATGAGCAGGAAGCATCAACGTCACAAGGAAAAGAAAAGATATCAGAACCAATAATAACAAAAAATCGAATCCAGAGGATACTGCTACAAAAAATAGAAAACAAGAATCAGAAAAGAAAAGCCCACGTGGAGTGAAGCTCAAATCGAGAATAGAATAAAAGAGATATGGTTCCAAACAAAAGGGCCAACAAAGATAATGAAAGAGGAGGAACAACCACATATTAATATGATGAGACAAATACCAGACGATCAAACAGATGAAGATGAAAGCGAGATAAGCAGTCTAGGCGGAGAAATATTTCAGTCATGCGAGGAAAATAAACCATACAAGGATGAATCAAAATCCGAATTAGAGGAAATGGAAACGAACGTGCCAAGAGAAGATGAAATCGAGATAGTAAAAGAAATTAACGAGATTGTAGAAGAAGTAGATCGAAACCAAATGTTCCTAAACCTCAGAGATACAACCGCATACAGCAGAATAATGAAATTGATTGCGAAAGGATATCAACAGGATAACGGTACATTTACGGCATCATGGAAAGATATGATAAGAAAGTACCAAGAGAATCTGAAAGAATATGATAGAGAAGAATATCAGGTAATTATTGATTTTCCAGAAATACCAAGACAAATAATAGCAACAAGAGGCGAAAGCACAAACGAGTTGTCGATTGGGTAGTGAAAAAGCTAGGACCCAGTTATAAAAATAAACCTTTATATTATCAAGGAAGGAAAATAAAGCGAGATATGCACCTCGCGGATGCTCTAATATGGCCAAAAAGAATAAATGTGGTAACATTAAACAAAAATGAAACCGATAGGATAACCGACAGCAGAAATAATGGCAGGGAAAATTCAAATATGTACAACAAAGAAATATAACCGCGGAGTAGAAAAAGAGAGACACAAAGATAATGGGCAGAACCAGAAAAAATTGACAGAACAAGCGATAGACCAAGCCTAGAAATATATTTATTAACACCGATTATCACATAACGACGGCCCGATGCTCAATGAAAATACCCTCGTAGAAGCTGTACGAGACACAGACATTATGACGATTGACGAATGAGATGAGAGAACAGATGAGTTGATAGTCCAAATATGGGACCCGAGCACCAAAGAATATGAGAAGGGATGAACCTAATTAAAGATAAAGATAAAATTACCAAATGATGTGAAATAAAAGAAATTTATGTACCCCGATTCGTCAAATTGCACGAATGTAACCGACCGATAAAATTCCGAGAAATGTATAACAAACCGTAATAAGAAGCCTAATAGCGATGATCGGCATCGGTAGAGGACGTGGGCAGATATGTATTCACAAACGACAAATACAGTCCACCGAGAACGAACCCGATATGACGATTAGTAATGGGAAACGGACAAACTATTTAATATCATAGCCTGGATGAAACCAGAGAGAAGAAACAACAAAAAGGGAACAACAGAATCCAAGAATTTCAAGAGGAAATGAAAAGAAAGATGGATCCAAATACTAACCAGTCTACCAGTTATGGAGAGCAAGATTGCGAAGTTGAGCAACAAAAATTACCAACCGATAGACGACTCGAGAGTGCCGATCAACCACCATGGGAAAAAGGTTTATGACGAAAAACAAAGGGAGTGGGAAATGGAAAAATGTGAAAACTAGAACCAAAATGGAGAAAATACATTCCAGTAGAAGCACCAGAAAAGGTCGCCAACGAAGTAACTTTAGAACTATATGAAGATGGGTCCATATGAACCTTTTACCAGAGGAAATTTGGATAAACCGAAAGTGGAATGGCAACAGAAGAAGACGAGGAAATAAAACGATAAAGCTCGACTGAGCCCCTACACAGTGAAAATAATGTGGAATGGGCTTGAGAAAGTAAAATCGGTGAAGAAGAGAAAACATCCGGTATCACAATCATCAATTTCTATACAGGACACTCGGAGGATACCGGATGAAATTGAGAAGTGTACCCAAACGCGAGATGGGTAGGAAAAGGAAAATATCAATCGTCTATTTTCTTTAGCAAAGGCGAGATATGACGACAAGTTAGAGTGCATTAGATCGAAAGGTCACGATTTCAATCAGCTAAACCCGGGAAATGGAAGAGCGACACATAGCGAAAAAATTGGACGAGTAGACCCAAGATTCTTATTTGATAAGTCAAAAGCCAAAATCCACTGAAAATGTCGGGGGAGTACCAAACTTTCTAATGGAAAAATACCGTAACACCTCAATTCGTATAAAAAGATGATTACGAGAATAATCACGACCTCGAAGTAGAAAATCAGAACGAGAAAGTGAAAATACGAGATCCAACTCAAGAACAGAGCGAGACCGCGAATCAGCTACCGAGTAGAAACGAATTTCAGAGAATAAAATATTGCCCACAGATAATAGACGATGCCTGTGGAGGAAGAATTAACACGATAACGGAAAACGGCAAAATGTAGAGAGTGTTAGCAGCTGGGATACTAAGAACCGCGGAGCAAAAAATCAAAGACGAACTCGTAAACAGATTAGCAAATTGGAATGAAGTCGATTCTTGTAGCAGAGTGGAGAATCTGCGAAATAGTAGTAAAAGAAATAGAAGAGTATCGGAGATGTATGCGTGTGTACCAGAAATCAATTCCGAGAAATTTATCCAAAATGGAAACACACTGAATGGCAGCCGAAAACGATAGAGAAGCTCTACTTTAAAAATTATGATGCCAGACTTCGAACCAAGCGAAAGCAGAATTTTATATCACTGCCAAAGTGGAGTGAACGTGAAAAAGAGAATACCGTATTGAACACGCCATCATTTACAATACCAAGGACGATCATTAGGACGACGATCCGAAATCGAGATTACGCAAATGCAATTGGGATTAAAAATGTATGTACAGTAGCAAGATCGCGGGTGGAACTCAATAAAAGGGAAATCAGAACGAAAAACGCCATAGAGGCGACAGAAAGTCTAAATACGCCAGAAAGTATCCACCATGGCAAGCAGAGAGGTAAGTCTCATCACAACGAGGAGAATGAAGAGATATTAAATTTGATCTAATATGATATTGTGACGAGGAAACAACCCGGAGAATACCGGAATCAAGAGAGATTGTTCATGACAGAAGATGAAAACGATCGTATGAACGGATGAACCAGACGAGCTAGTATGTTGGTCAAGGCAACCAGTCGAAATATAGAACCAGATACCGAAGAGGAAAATAACAAAGAAAGAGGAGGAAGACGCCGAAGCTCGACAGGCAAGACGAACTGGGATTAACTGATAAATGACGAGGCAGCGTACAACATCCAAAGAAACAAAGGACGAAACCAAACCCAAACAAAAAAACAGACGGTAATGGGTGAAAAAAATCCGAGGACGACCCAAAAATTGATTAAACGCAGCTCCAGAAAGAAAACGAAAGAACAAATGGGGGCAGATGATCAACTGCAACGAAATTAAAACAAGGCTTAGCCCAAGTAACGAAGCAGTTACAGGGAAACTGAAAGGCCAAGAACAGGAGCAAAATGTCACATATTGAATAACCTACTATGCTGGGATTAGCAATCCAGAAGTAAAGAGAAATTTGAAAACTTAAATAATATCGGAGCAGGTAAACGAAACAGCTGTTGGACACAATAAGGCAATAATAAATAAAATAACTGACAACAAAGTAAGAACCACAACCAGAGAAGTCCAGAGGAATACACTGATAATAAATCACTTACGAAACGATTCTGACGATCCAAATAGATAGTTGGTAGGCAATGGCCTACCTGATGTATAATACGATAGTGATAATCAGAAGCGACTCCAAGATATAATCCATAACGATATGAATTTGCATACACAGACATTATGCAGGAATGGTATCGATACCTATTCATCCTGACTCAAGGCGGATGGCAAGGCCTTTATAAAGAGTCGTGTATCAAGTAAAGATGACCAAACCGAGATTGATTGGCAGCAACGTAAAAGAGAGTTATTACGGAATTCGAAACAACGATTTAACGCGAAGCGAATCCAAAAACACTAGAAAAAGGGATGAATACGAGTAATCACTAAAATACTCATATGGATGATGTGCGTGAAGAGGAGTAGAACCGTTTGTAGTATATGAATTGTGATAATATAAAGAATTGGTGATATCTCACTAAAAGAAACGGAAGAGTGCAAAGCCTGCAACCCCGTAAACTATCAGACAACGGCAAACAGCAGTATCATATAATGTATAAGCCAAGAGGTAGATTTTATTAAAAACGGAAATCAAGGATGTTTCAGTACAAGAAAATCCGTCATGTAGCATATTCATTGCGACATCAACTCACAGCTCAAACAATTATAGAAGCTGGAAACGGAAACAACAGTAGTATCAGTAAGCCGGAAGCGAATGTGAAGAAGGCGCATGTCACGACAGGACGCGCTATCTCAATAGGCTGGGTTAAGAGTAACGAATGGTGGAGCAGCGAGGAAGGAAGAAGATAACAAACTACCCGGGTATACGCTGCGGAAGAATAAGGGGCTGGAGATGGAAACGTGTCAAGGAGTGAGAGACACCCTATTGAATCAAATTTAGTCAAAGGAGGTAGTAGGCATTGGAAAGTTATCAAGTAAAGTTGGAGAAATTATCAAGGATATTTGTGATCCAGACACGCAAGCAATGAAAAAGTACCGCTCAATGTCTAGCAAACAGGATAATCAGCATGATACAGGGAATGTCAACGGATCGTAATCACGCCGATACTAGACTTGTAGAACTCACCTTATTAAGAGCGCAATATTCGATGAAGTGCAGGGACAGTTGACATCCTGTGCACAGAAAACAGAAACTACACACAGAAAAAGCGCATAGATTGAAATTAGGAGAACCGGAAGAATCGGGAAAACAACGATTAACCACAACTATGGATCAAGGAGGTCCACCAACGGTAGTAATATCAAACATATACCACGATCGGAATGAGATTTATAAAAGGTACGGATGGTGAGCAAATGTGACGAAATGGTAGCCAGTACGAATTAGTAAAGGCATATTCTTATCCGCGAACAGCAATACCAAACCAAAACGCGCAAATAGATCCCACAGATTGTAAATGATGATCTGTATATAAATAACAAGATGGATCTTATATCATAAGGATTGGGCAATCAACAGAGAATGTATACTACGATGGTGTTGTAAAAAACGACTGTAGCTTGAAAACAGAGGAATATTAAAAACAAAATTGGCATGGCAATCACAAATCCGGATAATGCAATTCCATTATTACCACTCCAAGAGGGATATGGTTTTGAAGGAATCGATTCGGAGATCTAGGCTTACGCTATAAACTGCGAAAAGACAATTTGTGCGAACTGCCAGGAGAACTCAACACCTCCCAGAGAGATAAATGCATAACGAATTAGAGATAACGCATAAAGGAAGATCGAGATTCGGCTCAACCAGAACCAAGGGATGAGTAACGCCAGAGAAATTTGTATCCCAAACATGATTCTAGTTGCAGTGAATGTATAATGGACCGTTATTTGAAATAAGAGAAGGAAGTTGTACAATTCCCCACCCGAGTAATAGTAGCACCACCAAAAATATTATTGGACTTAACCAGAATTGGCTAGCGAAGCATAATTCAAGAACCAGTGGATATATCACAGAGTGGAATATAACAAAACGAAAAAATTCTGGAACGAGCCAGTGTGTGGAGAAGCAGCTATTATTCCCAGCACAAAGGCAAGCCAATTATTCATCCAACTTGTAAAACTATAACGGGAGCTAACAACTCTTAGTGAGAGAAACCAACTACGAATTTTTACTATGGCACCAAGATCATTCTTCAACATGCAACAGCAAATATTTGATGAAAGCCCATGTGGGAAGATTTCTTAATCTTCGCGACCAAAATGATGGCAAGAATCTTAGGATAATACTTATCATTCAAAATCGTTAGGGTATCTTAAACACCAAATTTAGCAATTGTTTCGATATCTATAAAAAGAGAGAGAAAAATCAACTTGGAAAAGGGCGAATTGGATGTCTTACCGTTGCTAGCAAAGACCAAATGGTTAACACGGGACAGCGTTCAATAAGATTATTCACGTAATGATAAAAAGCCTAGTAGGAATGTCTAACGTAAAATGAACGGGTACCGAGTGTAAGGAGGGTCGCGGAAATTCAAAGCAATAATGAGACTGGAAGCCGAGGAATATACCAGATATGAAGCCGGAGGCGAAAAAGACGAGTAAGCTGGAAGACGGCATTGGATAATTTCAAGAGATAGCATATATAGACAGGACAATGATGAAAACCAAGGAGGAACGCAGATGCCTAACTCAAGAGCAACTCAAACAATGGAAAAATTCGAAAGACGAGACATGCAGGAGGAGTGACATATAATCATCCACCACCAGTATATGAGCATGTGTTAAAGAGAGCAGCAACTATCAGCAGGCTGGAGGAGAACATGCCCAGTTAGAATGACAAAGTACCAATATTCCAAGATGCGACCAACCCGTGATTACGAAGAAATCTTAGTCCGAAGGTACCATTGAACGACCGAAATTGGCGCAGGACTTATCAAGAAGCAGCAAAGGATCAAAAGTGTGGATTTCAAGACCAGAAACTCGAACTATAGCCATGTTGCAAACATTAGCTGGACCAACATTAACGGTACCCATAGAATAAATGGGGTAGAAGAGTAGAGAGCGGAGCTCGATGATGGATACCGGAGCAAACATTCAGCAATAGGAAACGATGGAGTAAATGAGCGGGCGCGGAAGTGTGGCGCATTATAGAGAAGCTAACATGATGTAATAACTTGCAGGCAAAGATCGGTAGCAGTCATCGGAAAAATCTGGTCGATTAAGATTGAAATATAGAAAAAATGTTAATAAGTGAGTCAGATACGGTATTTGCGAGTCATCAGGGATTAGCGCAGGGGATCTGTATAATTGGAACAGATCTCATGCCAGAATTACTAAAAGAGATAATAATAGATCTAGGATCAATGGAGCTGAGAGATAAAACCGGAAACGGGGTGTGTCGAATGATACTACTGTTGAATATCTATGAAGAGATGCGTCGGAGGAAAATAGTTAGTGCAGGGCGCACACAAATGATTTGTAGCGGGTAAAGAGTATATACGTAGTGTGGAAAACTAGAGGTGAAATTGGTTTTCGACCTAATTCACAAATTTGAGAAAAAGACGAGAACTGCCATTAGCCAGAGAGATAGTATACGTAAAGATAACAGTGAAATTCCAATCAACATTACAAATTTCGATGAAGAAGATAAAGTCATTTTACGAGAAACGAAAGACTGGGAAAGCTAACACCAATGATGGACATTGAACTTCCAACAACACAAACTGCAGGAACTGAGGAAGAACTATGGACAATCGACAGTCAGCTACTAAACCTGAAAATAGAAGACACAGGAACAATTTACACAAAAACTGGTTAATGGATTTAATAGATCTATAGTTTGCACGCATCCGACTTAGATCTCGTGCACAAGCGATGTGAAACCAACACACCATACCACGTAACAGACTGATACCCCAAAAACCACTACGGCCATATCGATTGGCAGTAAGCTTCAAAATAGAAGCAGAAAAAGAAGTTGTCAAAAGATGTTAGGACGCAGGAGTAATCAACCAAGTTGCTCGCCATGCATTTCCCAGTGGGTCATTCGGTAAAGAAAAAGACGGGAACACAACGTTCTGTATTAGATCAGTCGCACGACTCAACGCGTAACAAAACGGGATACATTACCCGCTACCAGATATAAACGAGATGTTACAAAGTCTACGACGGAGCAGGGCCTATTTACGCATCCGCCTAGATTTTTTAAAAAGTGGTATTGGCAAATAAAAAGTCAAAGAGGAGGAAGGCGAGAAAGAATGCCTTTACAATTGGTAAAAAGATTTATACCAATTGCCAAGAAAAATGCCTTTTGGACTAAACCACGCACCAGGCTTCATTTCAGAGATGTATGAATTTTGTTGACGCCGGCATCAACAATGGATATGGTGATGATATGTATTGATGATTTGAGCTAATTTATTCTACACCTTTCGAGCAACAGTCTTAAAAGTAATCCGTATGTATTCGTGTCGACTGAGACAATGAAATTTGAAATGAAAGCCATCAAAATGCGATTGGGCAAAGAAAAAAGTCACCCTTTTTAGGACTCACATGTATCGGCGAAAGGCAAGACCAAGATCCAGGAAACATCGAAAAAGATTAAAGGAATTGCCCGCACCAAGACAGTCACACAAGTGCCAAGGATTCTTGGTATCGTGGTTATGTATCTGAAAGTCATCAAGAAGTTATGCAACCATTCGCGGAACCAGATACAAGATGTTAACCAAAAAGACACCCCGTTTGATATGGGAGAAAAAGAGAACAACAACAGCGCGTTCGACAAACACCCTCGAGATAAACTGATATCAGCATCCAATGACTCTGTACACCCAGAGTTTTAAGAAACCGTTTCATTAGCACGGATGCAGGGTTGGAATGCATCTTGGAGCGAGTCCTTAGGACAATGGCGAGACGAGAAAAGAGAGCGTGTCTTGGATATTATAGTTCGAGAACGTTCAAGAAACACGACGAGATTACTCTGTGACTGAAAGAGAAGCATAGCAATAAATCCAAGCTATTAACATTTCAAAAATATCTATTATGGGGGGTCACTGAG
>CM039679.1:13937855-13960355 GCA_022537955.1 Schmidtea mediterranea
TATTCGGTTTGCAATCCTCGATTTTCTGGTTCCTTGTTATTGTTCTAGTATCGCTTTACATCTGCTCACTTCACGTAAATAGGCTAGTGAGTGGTTATTGACCAATTTAACTCGAGCATTGGTTTCTCGTTTACATACATTATTTCATATGGTCCCTTTACACATCTTTGTAATTTTCTGGCTACTCCTGGAATGATTTCTGGCGTTGCAGATTATTACCCAGTCTCCGACCGTGAAAGTTATTGCTCACGGTACGTTTCGTTTTTATCGTGCAATTCTTATATGCTTTCTTGGTTAAATCTAATATTCAACCTGCTGTTTTTCCCAGATCTTCTATGCATTGCTCTTGAATCCTGTTACATAATCATCAATTTCCATATACTGTGATATCGCGTTGATATTCTAGGTCTATCGGCATGTTGCATTCTCTGCCGTAACATGCAATTTTGATGGACTCATTTGTTTTGCTGAATTTGACATTCTATAGGCCATAAGCATAAGTTATGATATCTAATCCAATCTTTTGGTGTCGCTTACATAATTGGATCATCATTTCTATTAATATGCCTTGATCGTTCGGTTTGTCCATTTGTTGCGGATGGTATGGTGATGTCTCAACTTCGCATTCTGAAGTATTCGTTACCTTCTATAATTTCGCTCATAAAGTTGGTTCCTTGATCAGTTAGAATCTGTTTGGGTGTTCCGTATCTACAAGCAATTTCTTCTACTGATTTCTCGCTATTGTTCTTGCTTTTTGATCTGTATTGCGATGCTCCCGGATATTTTGATGAAAGAAAATAGTCTGTTAACTACTAATATGTAAATATTTCCATCGTGGTTTCTGGTAATGGTACTACTCATCCATTGCCGACATCGTCATTGGTTCTGGTGGAATTGGCATTGGCTTAACGGTGCTTCAGTTTACTTCCTGTGCTTTTTCTGGTTGCACATATCAAGACAATTCTTTATCCATCCTTTTACATCTCTCCGAATTGGCCAATATATTTTTGGCGGCAGTCTGCTTCCGTCTTTTTTGCGATCGATGTGTCCTCCAGTTTCCATCCGGGTATGCATAATACCTCTTTTCGTCTACTTTCGGTAAGCACATAAGTGTTCTTAGGCCATCCATTAATAAGACCATCCATTCTCTATGATAATAATCGTATCTGGTTTTTCATAGCTCTTAATTTGCTGTCGTGTCAAGATTTCATACATTGGGTTTCTATAAAATCGATAATGGTTTTTAACTCCTCGTCTTCCTTCTGCTGATTTCTCAATTTTGTAAAATCGATATCTTCTGCGATAATCATGCATATTCGTCTTACATCCTGATCCATTAGTTCTTCGAACACAAATCTGACAACAACTGCGTTTGGCTTCGCTTTTTCTCTGATTTGAATTTTAATATACGTGGCGAGATTCGCAACTTGCATCGCCCATCTCATTAGTCTGCTAGGAGGCCTCCTTGTGTTGGCCTAGACCATACCAATGGTTGGTGACTGTGGTGAATATATTTTCGTGACCCCCATAACAATTTGAGTGTTAATAGCTTAGGATTATTGCTATTTGCTCCTTTCAGTACAGAGTAGTTCTTTTCATTGTTTCTGAATGTTCGACTGTAATAGCCAATAACTCGTTCTCTTTCTCGTCATACCATGTCCTATGGACTGCCCCGATGCATATCCGCTCGTCTGTTGCTAGCAAACGGTTCTTGAAATCTGGGTTGTTACGAGTATTGGTGCTGATATTAGCTATCTCTGAGGGTTTCAAAGGTTTTTGTGTTCGCTCTTCCCCATTATAAACGGGGTATCTTTCTTTGTTAGTTCTTAGTTATTGGTTTTCAAAGTCGTAATCTAATGAACTTTCGATATGGTATCCAATAGGCCTAAGAATTTGCACTTCGTGACTGTCTTGGGTGCAGGGCATTCTTATTTTTTCATTGTTCTGGACTGGTTGTTTGCCTTTTGCGACATAAACAATATGTCCTAAGAAGGTAATTTTTTCTTTGCCCAATCGCATTTTGAGGGTTTAATTTACTTCCATTGTCTCAGTCGAAGAATACGTTTACGGATAACTTTAAATGTTGCTCGATAGGGCTAGAATAAATAATAAATTCATCAATATAATACATATCGTTTGATGCCAGAGTTACAAGAATTCATACATCTCTGAAATGAAGCTGGTGCGTTAGTTAATCCGAAGGCATTTCTTTAAATTGATATAGGATCTTTTCCGGATTGTAAAGCAGTTCTCTTGTCCTCCTCTTTGGACCTTATTTGCCAATACCCACTTTTTTAAGATCTAGGTGAATGTAAAAGTAGCTGCTCTGCCGTGTAATCGTTTGTAACCTCATTTATAATCTGGTAGCGGTACGTATCTCGTTTGTTAACTGCATTGATCGTCGAATCCCTAACAGAACCGAGTGTCCGTCTTTTCTTACCATGACCACTGGGAATTGCCATGGCGAACACTTGGTTCGATTACTCCTCTGCGTCTACACTTTGAACTTCTTTTTCTGCTACTGATTTTGAGTTCTGCCAATCGTATGGCCGTAATGTATGGGGTGTCATCTGTTTAATGGTATCGTGTGTTGCGTTACATCGCTGTTACCGAGATCTAAGAGATGCGCGAATACTTTAAATTCATTTAGCAGTTTTGTATTGCTCTTTCTCTCGATTTCGTTTATAGCTTGACTGTCGATTGTCCATAATCCTTCTCTTTCCTCGGTTTTGTTGTGAAAGTTTCAATACCTATCGGTGTAATTTCCCACTTCGTTTTCGTAAACGACTTATTTCCTCGTCAAGTTATAATGTTGATTGAATTCATTGTTATCGTTACATATACTACATCTCTGGCTATGGCCAATTCTTTCTTTTCTGAATTTGTGATTAGGTTCGAAAATCATTTTCTCCTAGTTCTTCGTTTACCTTCACATAGCAAATATTTGTCCCCTGGCACTACTATTTCTCTGAGCATCTACTTCTGATTTAGCATACATATTCGTCCGGTTTTATCTCTCAGCTCATTGATCCTAGATCTATTATTATCTCTTTTAATAATTCTGCATAAGATCCTGTTCCAATTATACAATCTGCTTTCACAGACAGGTTGGAGAGTCAGTAAGGTTGATTCTTTACATTTAATTCGATTATTTGACCAGATTTTCGATGACTGCTACCGATTCTTTGCTGCAAGTTATTACGCTCCATTTAGCTTCTTCATACATGGCGCACTAACTTCCGGTATTGTTTATCCATTTTAATTTGCTGAAATTTTTGCTCCGTATCGATCCATTGTTTTATTCTACCCCCATTTATTCCTATGGGTACCGTTAGTGTTGCGCTACGTTTGTACATGCTATGGTTCGAGTTTTCTGGATCCTGATCCACACTTCTCGGACTTTGGCTGGTTCTTGGTACTGAAGTCTGCTCCAATTGGTTGTAAAGGTGTCGGGTAAATGTTTCGTATGTTGTTGATACTGGTGTCGGTACGTGTCTTTCTATCTCCGGCAATGTTCTTTTACTTATGATGCTGCTTTCTTTAGACATTCATATACTGGTGGTGGATGATTATAATTCACTATGTTTGTCTTCGATTTTCCCATTGTTTGAGTTGTTCTTGGAGTAGCATCTGCGTTCTCCTTGGTTTTCGTCGTTGTCGTGTTTACTATCATCCTCTGAAATTATCTCATCGTTTCGTTCTTCGTTTTGTCGCTTCATTCTGGTTTTCTCGGCTTCATAGTCTCATTATTCAGCTTATTTTGCGTCCGACTTCTTCGTCAAGTACCATTCATTTTAGTTAGGATTCCCTAACGCTTTTATCTTGTGGATATCTTTTGAGTGTCCATGTAACAAACACCATCGTCTGCTAAAAAACGGTAGAAATCCAATTGCCAATTTCCAAGTTGAATTTACCTTCTCTTTTGTAAATATCGAGAACATGCTAACGATTGGTTATGATTAACTTTACGTTCTTACGTTTAATAAGATTATTCCTAAAAATCCTGCCATCATTTGTCCCGAATTAAGAATCTTCCCCACAGTGGCTTTCATCTATTTCTGTAGGCATGTTGAATGGTCGGTGATAGTAACAATTCGTAAGTTGGGTCTCTCCATAGTTGTTACGCGTCACGTATCGTTACAATTGTTGATAATATTCTGCCTTGGTGCTGGGAATATAATGTTCTCTGGCTCGTTCCCAGATCTTTTGTTTGGTATATCCACTCTGTGATATATCTACTGTTTAAATTGCTTCCGTGGCCATCTGTCAGTCCAAATATTTTTGGGCGGCGCTACTTCTGCGAGTTGGATTGTAACCACTTCCATCTCTTCTTTGCGAATAATGCCATATACATTACTGCAAGGTGAACATGTTAGTACGAATTTCTCTCTGGATTTATCATCCTTGATTACTGGTTGAGCGAATCTTGATTTTCCTTTGCATTCATTCTATTTCGTTTATACATTATCTCTTGGGATGGTGAATCTCTCTGGCATTTTGCATTGTTTTTTCACATTGAGTATACATAACTTCCCCAACATTCTCCCAAAAATCCTTCTTGGAGTGGTAGTAGTGGATGAATGGTGTTATCGGATTGGATTGCCATTGCCAATTTGTTTTTAATTATTTCTTCTTCAGGATATCATCATTTTGACTAAATTCGTAGTATATTTTTTCTGTTAACGCAATCCTCTTGTGATATAAGAAATCCATCTTGTTTATTTTTAAACAAATATATAGCTTTATGCTTTACATCTTTGGGTCATTTGCGCTTTTGCGTTCGGTTATTTGCTGTTCGCGATAGAGAATATTCCTTATAATAATTGGTATAGCTACCATTTCGTCACATTTACTCACCATTCGTTCCTTTATAAACTCATTCCGATGGTGGTATTTCAGTTGATATTACTCACCCGTTGGTCGTGACCTTGATCCCGAATAGTCGTGGTAATCGTTGGTTTTCCGATTCTTCCGTTCCGTAACATCTAATGCGCATTTTTTGCGTGTTAGTTTCGGTTCACTGTGCACTGTCCTTGCACTGTCGTCAAATATGCGCTTTTCAATAACGGTGAGTCTACAAGTTCTGGTATCGGCTTGATTACGACGTTGACATCCCGTATGCATTGATCTATTCTGTTGCTAAACATGAGGGGTACTTTTCATTGCTTGCGTATCTGGATCGAAAATAGTCCTTGGTATTCTCAACTTACTTGATAGCTTCGATCACTTACTACTCCTTTGACTAATTGATTCAATAGGGTGTACTCTCCTCCTTGACATGTTCCGTCTCCAGCCGTTATTCTTCCGCAGCGTATACTCGGGTAGTTTTTATTTTCGCTTCTTCGGCTGCTACATTTACTCTTCCAGAATATTGAGTGCGTCCTGTCGTGAATCCTTCTTCACATTCGCTCCGCGTTACTGATACTACTGTTGTTTCCGTCCAGCTTCTATATATTGTTGAGTGTGAGTGATGTCCGCAGTGAAAGCTACAATTTTCCGCGTTACTGGAAGCATATCTTTGATTTCCGTTTTAATGAAGTGCCTACCTCTTGATATACATTATACGTACTGCTGTTGCCGGTGTCTTAGTTAAGCCGGGGTTTGCAGCTTTGCACTCTCCGTTTCTTTTAGTGAGTATTATCACCAATCTTATATTATCACAATCATATACAAACGGTTCTACTCCCCTTTACGCAAATCATCTATGAAGTATTGTATAAATTACGCATTCATGTCCTTTCTGCTGTTTTGGACGCTTGCATTAATCTGTTTCGAATTCCGTTAATAACTCTTTCAACTTGTCTGCATCATCTCGGTTTGATCATCTTTACTTACCAAATTTATAAAAGCTTGCCATCCACCTTGATTCAGGATGAATGGTTCGATTACCTTCCTGATAATGTCTGTTATTGCGAATTCATACCCGTTTGGTTTATCGTTGGAGTTCGCCTTTCTGTATACACTATCGTATTAATAACATAGATAGCCATTCTACCAATATCTGTTTGGGTCATCAGTCGTTTTCGTTAGTGATTTATTATCAACATAATTCCTCGGATCTTGTTGTGGTTGTACCTGTGTCCATGAATTTTATTTATTATTGGCTTATGCGCCATGTTGTCGCTTCGGCTCCGATATTATTGAGTTTTAAATTCCTCTTTATCTCTGGATTTGCTAATCCCAGCATATAGTTATTAGTCTGTTGATCCTTTGCTCCTTGTTCTTGGCCTTTCATTTTTCTTGTAACTGCTTCGTTACTTGACTAAGCTTGTTTAATTTTGTTGTTAATTGATCCATCTGCATTTGTTCTTTAGTTTTTCTTTCTGAGCTGGTCTATCGAGTTCGGTCCGTCCTCTGGATTTCTTTTCCAATTGCGTACCTGTTTCTTTCGTTGGGTTGTTCGTCTGTCGTTCTTTGGAATTTGTACCCGTTCAATGTTAATCATTATCCATTCGTCTCCTGTCGAGCTTCGGCGTCTTCTCTCTTTCTTTTTATTTTCCTCTTCGGTATCAGGCTCTATAATTTCTACTGGTTGTCTTTGACCACATACTAGCTCGTCTAGTTCATCTGTTATTAGATCGCTTTCATTTTCTGTCATAAACAAATCTCTTGATTCCGGTATTCTCCGGTTGTTTCCTCGCTCTACGATATCGTTGAGCATCGTTAGTATCTATTCATCTCCGTTGTGAATGACGATTACTTTCATATGCTGCAGTGAACTTCTGGCGTATTTAACTAATCTTTGTCGTCATTGGCGTTCGTTTGATTTCTTTATTGAGTTCTCTACCTCCGCGATCGTTTGCTAACCGTTACCATATTTATCAATCCCAATTGCATTTGCGTAACTCCAATTTCGAGATCGTCGTCTAATGATCGTCCTTCGTATTGTAAATGAAATGGTGGTTCGTACGGTATTCTCTTTTTCACTTCACTTACTTTGGCAGTGATATAAAATTCTCTTCGATTGGTTCGAAATCTGGCGTCATAATTTTTAAACTATACTTTTCTATGTTCGGACTAGCCATTTCGTATGTTCCATTTTCGATATTTCTCGAAATTGCTCGGGTACCAAACGCATATAACATTTCGCCGTTCCTCTATTTCTTTACTTGTCGCAGGTTCTCCTACTCTGTACAAGAACGATTAGTCCATTTGCTAAATCTGTTAGCAGTTCGTTTTGATTCTTTGCTCGGTTCCTAATATCGCTGCTAACTCTCTACATTTTTGCGTTTCCGTTAAGCGTGTTACTCCTCCACAGGATCATCTATATCTGTGGGCAAATATTTTTACTCCTGGAATCGTTTTCAGTACAACTGATTCGCGGTCTCGCTTGTTCTTGTTGGATTCGCATTTCATCTGTTCTGTTCTACTTCGATTGTAAGTATCATCGATCGTCTTTACAAATTGGGGTGTTACATATTTTTCAACAGAAATGTGTATCTGCCTCCTGCATACAATTTCCAGTGGATTTTGGCTTCTGGCTTATCATAGATCTTGGGTCTACTCCCAATTTTTCGCTGTGTCGCTCTTCCCATTTTCCGGGTTTGGCGATTGAAATTCGTGACTTTTCGATTAAATGGCCATTCTAATTTTCCGTCATATCTACCTCTTGCTAATAGAAAATACACTGATAGATATTTTCCTTTTCCTACCCATCTCCGTTTGGGTATACTCTCAGTTTCATTCGGTATCCTCCGATTTCTGTATAGAATTGATGACTTGTAATACCGATGATTTTCTCTTCTTCAGCCGATTTTACTTTCACCATCATACTATTTTTCCAGTGTATAGGGGCTAATCGAGCTCTAAATCATTTAATTTCCTCGTCTCCTCTGGTTGCCATTCCATTTCGTTTAGCATTTCCTCTGGTAGATTTTCATATGGTTCATCTTCATATAACTCTAAGGTTGTCTCCTTAGCTGCGTCTTCTGGTGCTTCTCCTGGTATATATTTTCTCCATTTTGGTTCGGTTCTCTTCATTTTCCATTTCCACTCTTTTGTCTTTTCATCATACACCTTTTTCCATGGTGTTGATCGGCATCTCGAGTCGTCTATCGGTTGTAATTTTGTACTCAACTTCGCATCTTGTCTCCATAGCTGGTAGATAGTTAATATTTGGTCCATCTTTCTTTTCATTTCCTCTTGAAATTCTTGGATCTGTTGTTCCCTTTTTGTCGTATTTTTTCTCTCTGGTTCATCCATGGCTATGATATTAATGGTTTGTCCGTCTTCCCATATGCCTAATTCGTATATCGGGGTTCGTTCTCGCGGACTTATTTGTCGTTTATGGTACATTATTGCCACATCCTCTACCATACCATCGTCACTATTTTCGATTATTGGTTGGATAATTTCTCGATTTATTCGTCGGTATAATTCGTGCATTTGGCAGTCGGGATCTACTAGTATTTCTTTTATTTCATCATTTGGTAGCTTTATTTTTATCTTTATTGGTTCATCTCCTCTCATATCTCTTTGATGCTCTCCATATTTGGCTATCAGCTCATCTGTTCTCTCGTTGTCAAATCTCATAATGTCTGTGTCTCGTACAGCTTCTACAAATATTTTCATTGAGATCGGTCTAGTTAACGATAATCGGTTAATATATTTTCTAGCTTGGTTTATTGCTTGTTCTGTCATTTTGATCTGGTTTTGCCTCATTATCTTTTGTCTCTCTTTTTCTAATCCAGGTTTTATTTCTTTGGTATACAATATTTGAATTTTTTGCCATATTTCTGCTGTCGTTTCTTCACTTTCATTTTTGTTTAACGTTACCACATTTATTCCGTTTGGCCATATTAGAGCATCCGCGAGGTGTATGTCTCGCTTTATTTTCCTTCCTTGGTAATATAGAGGTTTATTTTTATAACTGGGTCCTAGCTTTTTCACTACCCAATCATATAACTCATTTGTGCTTTCGCCTCTTGTTGCTATTATTTGTCTCGGTATCTCTGGAAAATCAATAATTACCTGATATTCTTCTCTATCATATTCTTTCAGATTCTCTTGGTACTTTTTTATCATGTCTTTCCATGATGCCGTGAATGTACCATTATCTTGTCGATATCCTTTCGCAATCAGTTTCATTATTCTGCTGTATGCGGTTGTATCTCTGAGGTTTAGGAACATTTGGTTTCGATCTACTTCTTCTACAATCTCGTTGATTTCTTTTAATATCTCGGTTTCATCTTCTCTTGGCACATTCGTTTCCATTTCCTCCAATTCGGATTTTGATTCATCTTTATATGGTTTATTTTCCTCGCATGATTGAAATATTTCTCCGCCCAGACTACTTATCTCGCTTTCGTCTTCGTCTGTTTGGTCGTCTGGTATTCGTCTCAGCATATTAATATGTGGTTGTTCCTCCTCTTTCATTATCTTTGTTGGCCCTTTTGTTTGGAACCATATCTCTTTTATTCTATTCTCAATTTGAGTTTCACTCCACGTGGGCTTTTCTTTTCTGATTCTTGTTTCTATTTTTTGTAGCAGTATCCTCTGGATTCGATTTTTTGTTATTATTGGTTCTGATGTCCTTTCTTTTTCTTGTGCCGTTGATGCTTCCTGCTCATCTTTTTGCAGTTTTAATTCTGGCTCTTTCATTTCTTGTGATAGCACTTTCTTTGCCATCACTTCTATTTTTTGATCTAGTGCTTGTTCTTGTTCTAAATGTTTCAACGCTCCATCTATTTTTATTATTAGTGCCTTCTTTCTAAGTTCCGCTTTCTCTTGTTTCAGGATTGCTTCTCTTTCTTTTAATTGATCCTCCTCTTGTTCCAAAGCTTCCTCTTGCTTTATTTTCTCGAGTGTACTCTCTATCTTTTGTGTCATAATTTCATTTTCGAGTTCGTCTATTTCGTACACTAATGTTTTTCTCGTTTTGATCTTCCGTTATCATCATCTCTGCTTGTTTAATCTCTTGGGTTTCCGGTTCGTCTGATTTCTCAGTTGTCATTTCTTTTAGTTGTCGACGTCTCTGTTTATCTTCCTCTGTAAATTCTTTGATGGCCTCTATTTTCTCCATCGTATTCAATTCAACTGTTTTCTCGTTATCGAATATCATATTTCCTCCCCCTTCGTTCTCAACACACTGCTCCGCAGTGTGAATTTCGTCTGGAATTTCCATTCTCATCATATTAATTCTTTTCGGGGTTTGTTTTCGATTTTCCCATCTTTGCTGGATTTCCTGGGCTTCC
The DNA here is from genome assembly GCA_022537955.1 of Schmidtea mediterranea. Taxonomy (NCBI): domain Eukaryota; kingdom Metazoa; phylum Platyhelminthes; order Tricladida; family Dugesiidae; genus Schmidtea; species Schmidtea mediterranea. The sequence goes on from CM039679.1 coordinate 13,948,049, forward strand.
TCTGTTTGTAGTCTTTGCCATTCAGCTTGTTGTTGCTCTTGGTATTCTCTGGTTCGCAGCTCTTGAATCTCCTCATTGCTTCTCATTACGTTGATTCGTTGTTGTTGTATGTTGGTGGGCATATGTTGCATCATCTCTTTTAATTCCATGGGCATTCGTTGTAGTGTTTCCCGTAACATATCTATTTCCTGCATCACGTTAATTTGTGGGTTTCCCATAGAGTTGTTTAGTCTTGATTGGTTTGGTTCTCTTCTTATGTTACATTGCCTTGCGAGGTGTCCTTGTTGACCACAGTTGTAACAGGCTTTGCTATTAAGTTGTCTACATATTTTCTCAGTATGCCCTCGTTTACCACATATCTGGCAGTTGTAATTTCGGAAACAATTTTTTGACCGATGTCCCATTCTTTGACATGTGGAGCATTTTTCGTTTGCATTTGGATTGTTCCTAAAATTATTATTATAACTTACTTGGTTATTACCTTTATCTTCCGGATTTCTCGTTACTGGTGGCTTGAACATCTGCTGTGCTCTTGGAATGAATTGATTCATAGCTGGATTGATATTGTTGTTTTGATTGTTGGCATTGACTGTTGATGTTGTTGGTTCTGTGGCCAAGACTGCCACTTGATATCCCAGTCCCAGATGGGCTTCACATCTATTTGCGATTGCTACTGCTTTATCTAATGTTTCTGGTGCCAAGAATCCAAGGTTGGCTCGTATGTCTTCCCTTTTGATTCCTCTTATGAAGACGTCTACCATTTTATCTTCGGGCAAATCTGCTTCTCTGAAGGCTTCTTTACACAATTTCTTTAATTCACAGGCGTATACTGCATTTGATTCATCTCGTCTTTGTTTTCGGTGTAGGAAGTCCAATATCTTCCTATTCCCTTTTTCTCTATTCCGAATATCTTTATTAAGAACTCTTTAATCTCTGTCCATGTTGTCAATTTCGTAGCGTCTCTTGCTTCTTCCACGAATACATCCTGTGCGCTCCCTTTCAGATACAAGGGTAGTCGCTCTTTTACCTTTTGATCTGTCCAGTGACAGATATTTTTATAGACTTCAAATTCCTTTATAAATGTATCCAATTTGTTGAGACTACCGTCGAACGGTTCTCCTCTAAACTTTTCTCTGAATTCCCCCACTATCTCGTTGTTGTTATTTAACATTGTATTTGCATCTGGAATTGAAGAGTTTATAGAAGCTGTCATGTTTCGGTTGTTGTCTAGATCTTCTTCGTTCACTGATTCTATTGTCGCTAACTGGTTTTCGATATTACGTAATTCGTTCTCTTCGCTGCTATTAAATTCAAAATCGGTCAATCCGCTATCTGTGCCGGTTCCGGTTGCAGTTGATACTTTGGTATTAACACTTCTACTGTTGCGAACTTTTTTCTTTTCTTCTGCTTTTAATAAACTCTTTTCGTTATTCTCTTTGCTTTTGCTTCTCGTATGGTTGCTGATGCTATCAATGTTTACGGTTATTCGTTTACTTGACTGGTTTCTCTTCTCTTGCTTTGGTTGCTTTGAAACTTCTGGTTGCTTATCTGCTTGTAACTACTCTGACGGTTATTCCAAATTCTTTTCTGCTCGTTTATTCAAGTTTCTTTGTTATCGCTTTGCTTTGTCGTTTGCTCTGAAATATTTTCTCTTTGCTTTGCTTTGCACTTGACTTGGATTGCTTTGTTTGGCTATTGATTCCTAAAAATAAATGACACTCCAATATTCTATACTCTATACTAATTTCTCCTCCATTTACCATACTATATACGTTAGCGTCCCTTGTTCGCATTTACCATGGTGGTCTTCTTTATCTGACTCACCCCCCTCATTTTAAGTCTATTTTTAATTATCTATACCTCGTAATAATTATCTATTAATCTCGTATCAATTATCTATATAGTCTTATCAGTTATCTATATAGTCGTATCAATTATCTATATCATAATATCAATAATATAAAACCATCATATTCATACTCTCATTCAATCCATTAATTATTTTTCCTATGTCTCCCGAAAAATTCGTTACTTAATCTTCAGTCGCTGGCGCTCTATGCCCTCTATAATTTCCGTTGGCTCTTCGGCCTTCGGCTTTAACTCTTTTACTGGTCATCTGTGACCTTAATATCTATCTATAATCATATTTCGTCTTTACTCATATCGTATCTTATCTGGCACTCTATGGCCTCTAATATCTACTCATATTCATATCTCCTCCGGCACTCTATGGCCTCTAATATCTAATCATAATCATATCTCATCCGGCACTCTATGGCCTCTAATATCTAATCATAATCATATCTCATCCGGCACTCTATGGTCTCTAATATCTAATCATAATCATATTCTATCAATTTCATCTTTAGTCATATTCGTATTCGTCTTATTCATATTATCTCTCATTGTTTCACCGGACTTGAGCTTATCAGTGACTTTTGGGTATGTTTGAGGCCTCACACTGACTCTCAAGCCATGGCGTCTTTTGGCCGCGCATTCTTCCGGTTACGCTTTACTCACCGCCATTCGGATATTTGGTACTCGGTGTGGGATCCGGGTTATTGTACCAAACTCCTCGCTGGGCAATAAAAAAACATTCCCTCGATACTCGGTGTGGGATCCGGGTTGTGTACCTCGGAGAATATAAAAGTATGGAAATGCCTAGACGTTCAATCAAGTTCCAAAAGCGGTTTACTTGATTTCCCGAATAGTGAAAAGAAAAGGAAGCGATTAAATGTGGGAGCGGAAAATAAACTATCAAATCTCTGCCCGCTCCTTCCATCAGATTTCCGGCTCAATTCGGCCGCTCTCATCTGGCTTTAGTAGGACATTTTGAGTATGAACCATTTACCGGTTAGTTCACATCTCACCTACCGTTTGGCCCCCGATACTCGGTGTGGGATCCGGGTTGTTGTATCGAGTTCCTCCCAGCGAAAAAAAAATCGTTCGATACTCGGTGTGTGATCCGGGTTTTTGTATCGAACGGCTCAGCGCCATCAGTCCCTTGGCTGATAACAACCTGAACACGACAGTCCGTAGCTGTCCTCTGGTGCCTCACCACCAGCTAGGGAAAAAAGAAGTCATCTCTAGGTACCTTTAATCAAACTATTAATTCTGTTCCGTGCGCACTCTTTCTCTCACCTCTCGGTTTATTTCTTCACTCCCCCCTTCAAAATTTGTGGAAATCGCATCAGCAAGCTCCCTAAAAGAGGTGATCAATCTCTCACCGGTTACTTGCTGACATACGCGACTTGGCCTACCAGTTCCTTTCTCAGTAGGGTTGATCAGGATTTCCCTTGGGTGAGCGTACTATCATTAGATAGCTCAGGTTAACCATTTTTCCTCGTCCTATCTCCATATAATATCGATAAAACAATAATATCAATAAAACAAAAGGAATTATCCTATATTTTGTGTCTCTGTGCATGTGTTTTAATTATTTCCTTAATTCGGCTTTCATGTATTTGGTCTATTACCTTTATTTATCGTTGTCGGGTGGTTTTATTATCTACAAACATTGCATATTTCTTTTATATTCGTCTTATCATATAATAATAATTCAAGTACTGCGTAATACACATTTATTTCCTTTTATCATAACAATTCATGGAAAGTAAACCGTTAGTCTTTCCTTTATCTTTCGCTGGCATAACATACAGTGCGACTCTTGTGCGCATCCATGACAATAACTCAGGTGTCCGCAAGGTATCACCATTACTCGTGCTTCCTCTGTTTTGCACGCATAACATTCCAAATAAGCCTTGGTTTGCTCTTTCATTGTTGTTGCGATCTCGTCTTCGATGTTTTCGACCCTTTTCATTAACTTGTTCCATCTCTTCCCAAATTTGGTTATGTCTAATCTCATGGATAGAATTTCGTATATCCTTTCGGTGTTTACATCTTTATCAATATCGAGCAATTTTATCAATATGCAATGTTCGTCGGAGTACAGGTTTGAAATCGTTGATATATCCTCTTTAGCTCGTTTAATTAACTTTTGTTTATTAATTAGTTCCTCAAGATTGTCATTTTCGATGTTTAGAATCCCCTTTAGTTTTTCTATAATTTTTGTTGGTTCCATCTAAAATTATTAAATTACCCTTTAAATTTATCTAAATACTAATTAACTAAATGGTATGTTTAAACTTATTCATTCAACTCCTAGTTTACTGTTTTGATTCATTTTGTGACTTCTATTTTAATCATCACTCGTTGTAATTTATTCTATTATCATTGACTTCCTCTACTTGGTTCTATTGCTTTCCTTTGTTTATCGTTACTCCCCTTACTTACCCCATTTCATTTTATCCCGAATTTTTCCCTTTTAATTATATGTTGTTTGCTTATGCGTCTTGTCGTGCTGTCGGTATCTTACAAGGGTGTTGTGTCGTCAAGTATTGATGGATGTTGAATGCTTTGGCGTTGCTGTCTATGTAACTTTAATGTCCGTTTGTTTCTTTGGGGTTTTGCAAAACAATCGTTGTATTAATGGGTTGGTTGTTTTATTGTAGTCAGCGTGGTTGTTTTTCATTGTTTGTATCGTTATCTTGTAGTCGGGTTGTTCGTTTTTCATCCGTTGTTCTCCGGGTTTTTGTTTCATGATGTTCTCATCTTTTTGCAATATGTCGTCTCAATATTTCTGTTTAAACCTTACACGTTTTGTTTATATTCCTTGGGGTTCTTTGTAAAAACAGTCATTTTTGAGCCCCCAAATTTGTATCTAGTAGTCAGGTTGATCGCTTTTCATCGATTTTTTTTTTCAATTCTCTCATCGATCGATTCTCTCATCGATCTTTATATTTGATTTTGTAATCTTTAAACTCTATATTCCATCTCTCCGGGGTTTGGTAAAATGTCGTCCCGACATTTAATTTTATTTCGGTTTCTTTTGGTCCTTTTTCAACAAAGTTATGTTAATCCCGGCTGAGGGTGTACTGACAGAATTCTCTGTTGTTTCTTAACTTGATTGTTTTGGTCTTTCCAAATAGCAAAGCTTCAATCCCGGCTGAGCCCCCAAATTTGTATGGTGGGTTACAGGGTTTCAATTCTTGCTTACCCTCCTGGTGACCCTAGTAACGCCATACAAAATGATGCTAACCGCCACTTGGCACCCGTTGCTAGGCAACGTTGGTAATGTGTTCAAGTGGTGGATTGCCCCGCAAAAATTGAGTACCATGTGCTAGTACTATAGTTGCTCGGACAATCCTCGGGTTCACGAGCTGTCGATAGAAGACCTATGCTCGCTTTACTTGGTCCCTTACATGGAAGCGTGAATTAAATGTAGACTGATTAGTGTAGATGAGTTCGCGTCTAACCCACTATGACCGAATACATAAGAGCTAATTTATTCAATGAACAAAAAAATGTATATCAATGGTCAGTTAATCCGATCGACTTGCTGCTTGTGCGGCTCGGCGTCGGGCCCGTTCCTTACGTCCCGGCCGGCGGAGGGTTGGTTGGGTGGCTGTCGACTTTGAGCTTGGTGCGGCATCACCATCGGCACGTTGACTCGGTAGTTGGGATGGGGCGAAGATGAGCGGATACGTTACCGCTTCCCTTCCTACAGGCTGCTAGGGCAACTTCTAAGCCCCTGATCTGCGTGCGTAGGCTCTGGTTGAGCTGACGTTCTTCGGACCAGCCTTTTTGAGTAGTAGTGAGTCGATGATAAAGTATCTTTGTCCGTTTGGTGTCTAAACAGGTCGCCTTGACCTGTTGCACTTCGCGAGTTAACTGCAGTATCTGGCTGAGTAGCTCCGCGCGGGCTAGCTCATTTTGCATTAGTTTCAGGGCCGACATTTCTATAAAGAAAAAATATTAATTTTGTCTAATGTGGAGAACTCTAATTATTTCAAACATGATCATAGCGGAAATCTTATTTAAAACAAAATTCTAAGATGACAACCATTATAATTTATCATTATCAACATCACTAGAATACAAATGTTAGTTATGATTGTATCTGGAGGTTCATGACTCTTCGAGAAATTTCCTGACTCCCTCTTCCGGCGGATAACCGGGAATAATGGGCACTGGTCGTCGGAGGTTGCGTGCCGGTCGAGCCGGGTACGTCTCCGCGATGCGTCTGACGAGGATGTCCTCTTCAACGTTGGTGAGGTACATCCTCGCCTTCACAACCTGTAGATCGACCTCCTCCCGGATCTTCTCCCCACTGAGCCAGCAGGTTTCGAGCATGGTCGACAATCTCCTCGGCAGGGTACTGTTCCTCCTCTGGTCGGCGGGGGTCATCCCCCTCTGCCTAAAATTTGCCACAGAGTTGGGCATGATCTCTTTGGACGTGGTTCCTCGAGAGTCATTGACGGGCGCGCTCGTTTCCAGGCTCGGCGCCATTCATCGGCCTCTTGTTTCGTAATCCAATTTGGGAGCATGAGTTCTTCTGAAATGAGTTAACATAATATATTCTCGCACTATTTACTAGTAGATGAACGTTTAATCCATGATCATAGGCTCATATGCTTAAAGTGCTCGTTAATTTCAGGGGGTACATTAATTGATTACGTTAATGTTCGGGAACTTGATTTTTGATATTTGAACTGAAATCATAGGTTGGTGCGTTCGGGTGACTTCTGTGGTTTCTCTATGTTGGATTTGGGTCGTTTATCCTTTAATATGTTACCATAAAAATTTATCCGCGTTTATCGTATAGCGGGATCTTATCGGTTTGTATTCGGTTCCCCTATTGTATGATTTGGATTATCGACGATCCTTGGTGTGTTGTTAATTTTTATTGTTTGCCAAATTGCAACGATTATCTGCACATTTATGGTGCTATTTATTTCTCGAATGGGAGTAATTACTAGTGTACTCATGAATTTCAAGTATTAATTAAATTGAAACAATTTACTAGTATCTACATAATTTAATTATTTATCAATTTAGACTAATTGTTGACGCATTCGTCATCCGTTAATGTCGAACAGGATGTTTGCCGTCGACATTCGAGAATCCATGTGTTCCTAATGGCGACATCCGTTCGCCCTTTGTGCCGGGTATTTGAATATAACGAATTTACTATGAACTTTAATTGATTTTTTCAATTTCGTCGAATTTGTTGTGTTTTCTTGTTGTATTTGTGTAGGTATCGTGCGGATCTTGGTGCATTTTGTTATCATTTTAATTTATTTTTGTGTTTATTAATTTATATTTAATTCTTTTATTTCTCAGATTTTATAGGGTTTAATTGGTGTTTCCTGATTTATTTAAATCTGCATGTTATGTTTGCATGTGTGTTTCTGATCCATTTAAACATTTTCCAAGGCCGTTTACGTTCTGGCCCAACAGTTTTTACTATTTCCAAAAATTTGCGCAGCGTTCTGCCCATATTTTCCGTTTTAATTTAACATAATTTATTTAATTCTTATTTAAAAACATTATTTTCATGATTTTGGTCGTTCGGATTAATCTTTTTCCTATGGCTATTCATTTTAACTGTTGCAACGATTTCGCAATTTTCCCCGCTACCCATTCCCTCTCTTTATCCTTACGATCTATATATGCTCATGTTATATTTAATGAGTGCCCACTGGACTACTCGGTGTTAGATAGTTTGAGCCGATTGTTGTTAAAAATTTATGTTAATTTTACAGGAAACGGGTGGTGAAGGAGCAGCCAAAGGACTACTCATTTACCCTCCAAGTTTCCCTATTTACGGATAATATTGACGTTCCAACTCCTGCGTTCCGCACGCCGGAGCCTTCACGGACACGAAATCATTGGCGATAATACACGCACTTACACGACTTGTGGTAGTATGTTTGATTTTAATCACTTGCAGTTTGTTGTGGCTGTTGGCCGTAAAAGGAGTAAATGAAAATTACCAGATCTATTGGGTAAAAGTCTCGAATGCATGAAACAATTTTCGGAAATTTGTATACATATAATAGAAATTAATAATCCATAATTCATCCTATATTGTAAATTCGTAATAGCATAATTCAACATCAAAAATCATATATTGAAAATAAACAATCTGTATCATAATTTACCATTAACAATTCACAGCATAATCCATAAAAATTTGCAACATAATCCCTTAAAAATTCTAATCCATTGATAATCCATTAAAATTGCGTAACATAATTCCATTAATAATTCGTAATATAATAAAAATTCATCAAAAATTCGTTACCTAATCTATCGATAATCCATCCATTAATAATTCGTAATGTAATCTAATAAAAATTAAAAATTCGTAACCTAATCCATTGATAATCCATTAAAATTTCCATAGATAATCCATCCATTAATAATTCTAATAAAAATTCCAATCAATAAGTGCTATAGTGCACACTAATACGACCGGTCTCCCAGTGAGACGGAAAATTGAAATTCTAACCAAGTTAGAAATAATACTGTCGAATAATATTTAGTTTAATTTTAGTTCTAGTACATGTGCTTGTTAATTTGTGAAAACACGTCAGTATATATACCTACAATTTGGCCTTAACCTTGCGTGTTATTTTTTATTGCGATTAAACTAAATTTGACCTTGAAATTATTTGTGTTATCTAAATTAAATTTTTATTAATTTCTTAATTTAAATTAGTAATTTATTTTTAACATTTTTTAAATAAATTTATTCAACCAAAAAATATTTTATTTTTATTCATTTAATTCATTAATTTTTACTTTTATATAAAAAGTCATTTTACGGTCGAATTTTCTTGTTATTATGTTATTTTTTTATGTGAATTTCGTGCGGTTCTTGATGCATTTTGTATTTATTTTATTTTTTTATTTTACTTATATTTTACTTTTATTTTACTTTTATTTTATTGTATTTTAAGTTTTCTTGGTGCTGGGTTTTCGTGCTGTATTACTGATGCATTTAAACAATTCTCAAGGCTATTTGTGTGCTGGCCCAACAATTATAATAATAATAATGATAATAATAATGAGGATAATAATTATAATAATAGTAATCATAATCAGGATAATAATAATAGTAATAATAATGATAATAATAATAGTCATAATGATAATAGTAGTGGTGGGTTACGGGGTTTCGTTATTTGTTTGAATTAGCCGGACTGGTCTGTTGATTGAGTATTTTTCTGCGGCATCTGGGACGGGGCGAAGACGAGCGGGTATGTTACCGCTTCCCCCTCCCGACAGACTGCTAGGGCTACTTCCAACCCTCTGATTTGGGTGCGCAAGCTCTGATTGAGCTGTCGCTCTTCTGCCCAACCTTTCTGTGCCACCGTGAGTCTGTGGTAAATAGCTTTCGTTTTTGTCGGATCTGACCAGGTTGCCTTTATTTGCTGTATTTCTCGGGTCATTTGGATAATTTGGGTGAGCAGATCCGCATTTGACCGCCTAGCGTAATCCAGTTCGGTTTGTAGTAATTGTAGGGTAGACATCACTATAATAAAAGAGAACCTTTAAATTTCTTTATTGACTTAATTAAATCATAATTTAATCATTATAAACAAAATTAGGAAACGACTCTATTTATAAAGAGAAATAATACAAACGACATTTGAATTCGAAATCATTTATAACATTAACACTGTAATTATTGTCTTTATCCCCTGACGAGGGATCAGGACTCTTCGGGGAAATGTCTTTTTAGGCTTTTCCTCAGAGCCGCCACCGGATAGGGCCGTTGGGTATCGCGGGCCGGCCGAGGTGGATAAGCCTCCGCAATACGCCCGACGCGGATGTCCTCCTCTACGTTCGCGAGGTACATCCGGGCTTTGATCACATTGAGATCCACCTGCTCATGCACCCTTTCCCACTGGGTGCTCATATGTCTCTTCGGCAGGGTATTGCGGCCCGGCGAGTCCACAAGGGTCCGTTTCGAAACCCAACAGTCGCCAAGTGGTAGGATATGACCACTGTGGTCGAAGTTTGTCGATGATTGCTGCGGCCTGTGGTGTCTTTCTTGGGTGCTTTTCACCAGTTGCTTGGGTGGTAGTCCAATTGAGTGGCATGATCTGCAATCATATTGTGAATAAATCATTAAGTACGAAGTAATAGAAAGAAATTCATCCACACTGGTTGTACGGTTTGACATTTGGAAATTTACGGGGTGACTTGTTATATGGGCAACGTCGGTTATTTTTAGAGGCGTCGTGGTGGATCGATTCTTAGTGAAGGGTTCTTTGAAGGGAGATTACCTATTCGGAATTCAAAAGAACGGGCATAACTGTTGTTAATCGCGGGCTAAACTCTTTGTCACGTAACTTTGAAAATTCCTCTTACGACAATCAACACGCTGGAATCTACGTGATCTCATCAGGTTAACATTGGGTCACAGATTAAACAATGCCTATCATAGTTAAAATATCAAATTTATCGTACATAATCAATTGTTGGATCAGTTAAGTGTTTAAAGGACGCAAATCGAAGAGGATGGAATGAACTAGTAATTCGGCTTAATTTTTGGGGACGTCGCTATCGGATTTGAATGTCATGATACTACTGGTGATAATAGTTAATCAATTGATTAAGTTTTGGTTATAGACTAATTTATGTGAGGTCCTTATTTATCATGATTCGAAGATTTAACGTAAAAAGTACTTTGAATTCGCGAATTTGATGATGTTAATAAATTCCTCGTAATGCGATGACAATTTCTGAAAATCGATGACGGGTTATCATTGCAACGGTGCGTTTCCGTTAAATGAATTGGTTTATTTCAACATCAACGTCTATGATCAACAGGATGTCCGGTGGATTGGTCAATGTACTGATCGCTTAAGATTTTGGTATTGACAATTTCATTTCGGTAAGTTACATCCTGTTTATATCACTTATGTATACTTTGATTGTAGAACTTTGCAGTAGATGGATTCGTCGAAGTTCAGTGGATCGATTTTGGTAATTTTAATATTTTCGTTATTTTGGACACCTTTACCGACATTTTTTAAGTAAATTACTTGCATTTACCGCGGACTTCAGGTGAACTACTTCTCGGCACCTCTGTGCAATCTCCTGTATCTGGAATTTATTATCTGGGATGTTTTATTTGTCGCTTTCTCGGAGATGTTTGGAATTATTTTATTATTACTACCGAAAATCGGCAGTAAGCCTTTCCTATGTTTTAACATTAATGTATTTTTGTGATTTACTCCTTTGTATAAGGTTAATATAAAGTTTTCGATCGTTGTTTTAATTTATTTATCATTCTAAATTTTGGTTGTTTTGATTTGCGTTGATTTTGTATTAATTTTCGTTACGACCATTTTTATTCTTATAGCGCTGATTTTCTTATTAATCCATTTTTAGCGAATTGTTAATTTATTTATACTCATTTTCCATTAATAGATTAATTCGTTTATTTTTTTCTTTTAATCAACTAATTATTTTAATCAACAAATTATTTTATTCTAATCCAAGAATTACTTTACCTTTAATTGAAAAATTTCGTTATTTGTAATCAATGAATTTAATTACTAATCATTTTATTTGCTATCAATGAATTAATTTGATTAAATCAATGCATTACTTGCTCTTACTCAATGATTACTTTAATTTTATTAAACTGAATTATACTAATTTAATCAATGAATTACTTGTCGTTACTTTAATTTTAATCAATAAATTATAATAATTTAATTCATGAATTACCTATTTTTTCTCAATAATTACTTTACTTTTAATCAATAAATTATAAAATTTAATTTAATGAATTACTTATTTTTACGCAATAATTACTTTTACTTTTAATCAATAAATTATAATAATTTAATTTAATGAATTACTTATTTTTACGCAATAATTACTTTTACTTTTAATCAATAACTTATAATAATTTAATTTAATGAATTACTTATTTTTGCGCAATAATTACTTTTACTTTTAATCAATAAATTATGATAATTTAAACCATGGATTACTTATTTTTACTCAATAATTACTTTAATTTTAAGCAATGAATTACTTTAACTTTTACTTTATTTATAATCAATAGCTACTTTAATTTTAATCCATAATTTAATTTAATTGAATCAATGAATTACTTATTTAATGATTTCTACTAATTTTTCGAAGCGTAAATTCAATTTAATTATACCAATAATTTTTATCTAATTTATTTCAAAATATTAATCCAATTTAATTATATCAACGATTTCAATTTAATTTATTCCCGTACCCTTTCCCTTTAATAGGCCTTAGGCGCATATTGTGTTTATGTTATATTTAATGAGTGCCCACTGGACTACTCGGTGTGATGATTTTTAGCCGTGTGTAATATAATTTTAGGTCGATTTTACAGAAATGAGAAACGAGGAAGCAGCCAAAAGACCTCTTTCTTATTTCTCTTTTCTTCTATACGGATAATATT
>CM039679.1:13965355-14037855 GCA_022537955.1 Schmidtea mediterranea
TAAAATAACCAAATGTGACTGAAAAGCTCATTTAATTATTAATTTTCTAACAGACAGGCGAAATCTCAGCCGATTATTTGCGTTCCCCAGCTAACAGATGGAATCAAATTAAACTCTAAATGGTGTTATATGTTATTTGTGTCGAGTGGGCTTTATTACTTAGTAATGGAGTTGATCTATGACCGCGATAAAATTGCCGGTGAAATAGCCAATGAATTTGTAATGATTAGAAAGCAGAAACCAAATTTAAATCTGTCTGAAATTTGTAAAGTATATATTATATAGTAATATTATAAATGTTTCATTTATTTACGCATTTTCCCAGTTGGTTATTTATAAATATCTAAACATTTATAAAGCCGCCTTTGATGAAAATAGCAATTTAAATATGGATTTCAATAAAATGGATCACGAAGAATTAACAATTATGGCCATTAAACTTCCACAGTCAGATGCTGTAATTCATTCAATTTTACTATTTTTATTTAAAAATTGACACTTGTTTCAATTGAATAATGAATCATACAATATAATGATAAAAATCAATAAACTTATTACACCCGTTTCAGTTCATTAAAAACTGCTATACTAAAATGAAAAATCAATAATGTTATAATACATACTTATCAGTGTCTGCATGTAATTTGTTCAACTGAATAAAACTTTATTATAAGAAAGAAAGAAATTGAAGAATTTTTTTTTAAACATAAACACATTACATAATAAATAATGCATGCAAACTTTCAAAATGTAGAACTATTCAGATCAATTAAAACTCTAAAATCATTTATGGTAACTTTTTAGACAATTTTTTAAAATTAAATCCCAAAATTTTTGAAAAAAATACCAATAACTCTACTTTGAATTGTAGAGAAAATTAAGAAATTATTTCATAAGATTTTTCATGAAATTCAATTTAATATTTTTACAACATTTCAGATATTTCAAAAATATCCATCGAAACTCTAGTTTTTTGAGGAATAACAATTTAACATTTAACTTGGACTTAAAATAAATTCATTTTTTACCTCATTTGTAATTTTATTTTAATGAATTTTAGTTTTCAATTAATCGGACTTACATTTATTCGAAAATAATTCCATTAATTTACATAAATTGGCATAAATTCCTTAAAAACCTAAAGAAAATTAATAAAAGTAAATTTAAAATGATGAAAAGTATTATCTATGAGCTTGAATAATGATCTCATAAATATACGAGATCACAATCCAAGCCCTAAAATATACTTTATTAAACCATTTACCTGTTAGCCATTCTAAAAATGGCTAATTCATAAACTTAATCATAATTGTAGAGGGGGGTTCATTAAAACTTCTGTTTTTAATGAACTGAAACAGGTGTATAGGACACATATTTAGGTTTATGGTGATGTAATTTGTTCGAATGAATAACAATTTTTATTATAGAAAGTCAGAAAGTGAAAAAATAAATTTATCAAACACAATACATTAAAAAATGCATACAAACTATCAAAATACGGAAAGCTACAAGTAAATAATAAATATATAAAATACCAGATTATAATTATTTATAATACATTTTGGCTTAAAATTAAACTGACTTACATTTTAAGAAATAAATACGAACAAATCGGAAACTTTTATTCCTAAAAAGCTAAATAGTCATTAAAATAGCTAATGCATAAATTTCAATAAACTTTCAGTTATTCATTTTGTCATCGAGTTGGATTTACGCGCCAGATAATAGTTGTTATTCAGTTGAAATAGGTGTAATCGAAATGAATTATTATAAAAGATTAACTAACTAAATAATAACAACAATTATAATAAATTTGAAAACACTACTCATTTATAGGCGTTGCTTTCAGATAGCGATGAAGTAGATTCAAATGACAGAGATGAAAGCATCAATGAAGTAATTAATTTAAGATTTGAAAATATTGATATATTTTCAGCAATTTCCAGAGGCTCAAACTGTTAATTTTCCATTTCCATATTTAAGCTTCGAACAATGGAACCGCGCGGAATCTAAAATGACTAATAAAGAATTGGAGAAATTTAATGCAATATTTTCATTGACGAAAAACGATGAGAATTTAATTATCGAAGAGGAAGGTAATAGCATAATGAAGCTGAGTAGAGCAACAACTGTGAATGATAGCAATTTATCCAATGATGCTTCGTCGAATGATATTTTCTCCGACGAGCCAATCCCTGATTCTTTAGATAGTGAAATGCGTAAAGTTGAATTGTGATTTTATTTGTTACTCTTTTGCATTTTAATTCTCTCTGTAAAACACGGCTATCTAGGTTTTTGTAAATTGTTTCTACAATCAATTTTTTAATATTTAATTTCTAATAATCGAAATTTCAAATGAATATTATTATTATTATTATTGTTATTATTTTGATAATTATAATAATTGTGGAATTAAGCACAAGTAAAATATATCCATATGGAGAAATTAGTATCATCAATTCGGATTCCGATTTGATTTTTACCGATTCCAATGTTGTAATAACAATATTTATTCCTTACCTGAAATTTTGGGCAACTTATGACAAAATTTTGTTTATGAAAGATTTGCTAGTGGTTTATGAATATTTGCCATTCTATGATAAAAGTTTATCAATCTATCACAGTGGAAGAATATTGAAGGAAATCCGTGGACTTAATATTATGTTTTATCTGAATTTTACGAATTCATTTAACATCTCAGAATGGATTGTTTTGTATAGTAAAAATAATGTTTATTTCACAATTTTGACGTTTTCAGTTTTTATGAAACTTCAGCCCGTTTTACGCATAGATTGGAGACCATTTTATCCGAATGAAAATTATCAGAAATTCGAAGGAAAATCTATTGTTATCGAATGTGGAGTACAGAATTTTTCCATTTTTAACATTGAAACCATCCATTTTCAGTTTCCAATTGAAACAGTTTTTCAGAAAACTATTTACAGTCATTATTCTATTAAAGTGTTTTTAATGCTCAAGCCGATTATTGTTAACAAAACTCTCAATTGTTCTTTCGGTCTTTGGAACATTGTCGATACTTCTATTTTACAATTTCCGTTAAATCCAGCTCGAGAAGAAACTACTGGGAAAAGTGAATTAGTGATTTTATTTCTTTCTTCTTCTGGAGTGTTGTTTGTGCTGTTGTTGGCTATTGTCATTTATTTTTTCAAAAAGTATAAAAAAACGCAAATTCCTACAAGAAACAGAGCTCCAAGTTTTATGAGGAAATCTTTTTTCGTCTCACATTCACTAAACGAGGACAGCGTCAAATCGCGATTACGACAATTGACTTGAAGGAGAAAATAGAAATATTAAATTTAGACGTTGGAAAATATGAAACAATAAATTGTGATGTGAAACGATTTTAATTTATTAAATTAATACTGAATTTTGCTCGCATGCGTGATTTTGCGTTGAAATCCTTGCTCAGAAAAAATTATTTTACATTGATAATTATTTATTTAATGAGAACAAATAAATAAACAAGCCAGATGCTCACTGTCTAACACAGTTATCATTAGAAATTTCATTGAGCCGTCGGAACAACGATTTAGTTGCTTATGTAGAAATCTATCCAGTGCAAATCACAAATGACAAAAGCATAACAATCTGTAATGATGTTGCGCAATGGACATCTTTCCGAAATATTTCGGATATGTCAATTTTGGAGATGCCGCATTTGGATATGCCACATTCGATGAAACGAAGTGGTGAGTGCGGTAGAATTGGCCAGGAGGGCCACATACTTTGCGAATTCAACGGGGAACGTACCATGTAAAGGCACAGTTGGGTATGAACTTTGATAAAGAAATTGAAGTGTGGATTTCCAACGGCTGGCTTCGAGAATATGACGGTCTGTACGATGGAATGATGCCTTTGCATGCGGTGGAACAAGTGAATAAAGGAAAGGTCAGTATAGTAATGAATTTTCTGGATTTAAATGAATCCGACGAATGCCACACAAGGGATAGTGATGTTTGTTCGGAAACAACCCGGCAGTGGGGACGGATGGAAAAAAAGATTCACATTGAAAAGGCCTTATGGCGTTATCAGGTGGTATACTATGCCGGAAAACCCATTGTTTATCTCAGCTTGGGTTTGGATTAAGCTGTGCACCTAGAGTTATGTCAGAGATTCTCGGAAAAGTGCACTTTTCCAACGTTGCTGAGTTAGAGACTGTTCTGCAGCAAGATGGAGCCTAAAATCCTAATCATTATCACGGATTCCGCTATGGTTTTCAAATGGGTCAACAATGTTCTTTCGGGATAGAGAAAAACGAACATCAGAAGTAATTTTGAGATGCTGGTCAAACAATGACTTAGTATGATCAAACCCATGCAGGAGGAACTTGGTTCAGGTTTGAGAATAGAATTTGTTAAATCCGAGGAATACCTGTTCGATACTCTAATACGGATACGCCACGCCAAACCTGGATGAAAGCGCGCCCACCGCTCATCGCCGGAGGTATTGTTTCATCATCTACGTCATTCTCGTGAACGAGGATATTTGTCTATCTATAGTAGACTGTGGATCAAGTAGATACTGCTTGCGGAAATAACTTGCCCGTGACTATTCTGCGTCAGTATGAAGCGTATTAAACATAGTATTCTCAGAGAAAAGTCCTGTTTAAAAAATTTTAACAGACAACGGACCATATTTTCAATCTCTAGATTTCAAAAGCTTTGCAGACGTGTGGAGCGTTAAGATTATATATCGCTGCGTCTATAGACCAGAGGGAAACGGTATAGTAGAAAGAAATCACAGAACCATTAAACGAATAGTAGCAAGAACAGATGACCCAATAAAAGAAATTTTTTATTATAATATATCTCGGCATTCAGGTTTAGACGTTGAAACTGTGCCCTCAAAATTACATTCCGGCCAAAAATGGAGAATTATAAAGTTTCTCATTGTTGATATGATTCCCGATAGTTGTGAGAATCGCAATTTATAAAACCAGCATTTTAATGGAAAAGCTGGTTGAAAATAAAATATTTCTAATCAGAAATATTCAATTAAAATATAAATAAAATAAATTATCTATTTAATGCAAGAATAACAAAACTAGAATTAGATATTACAAGTAAAATCAAGGTCAAATTTTGTTTTAATGCATCTAAAGTAACACGCAAGGTTAGGGTCACAAAATAGGTATAAATACCGATTCATTTTTACAGAAAATCATTCACTTTTTCCTTTCGAAAAACTAATTTTCGGATAAAAAGTTAAGAAACGCTTTTTCTTTGAAAATTAACTTTATAGACAGATTATTCAACGAGAGGTTTCTACGAAAACTTTGAAGAACGACTTGCAAGATACGTACTCAAGTAAACTACAAGTAAGTCCCTGTTTGAGCGTGTCCTCTGCAAGTATGATGTGTATGAAGATGTATAATCTGTGTATTAATCGCCAATTATATGCTTCAATTAAGAGGTTTCATTTTTTATTATATTTGTCGAAATTTTCTGACCCACACCCAGCACATACTACAAGTCAATAAAATCAGACACACTATCGGATTGTGTATGAGCGGTTTCTCCGCCTACAAATCTGTGCCCGTGAAGGTCCAGTCGTGGCAACGACGGATTCTAAATGTCAATTATTCATTTCCTATAAGGGCGTTGGGTAGATAGAGGAGTAGTCAGAGTAGATAGAGGGAGCACTCCTAAATCATAATATGAACACAATTTTAATCCTAGGATTAAAATAAGGCAAATGGGTGAGCTGGAAGGGCGCAAAGTCAGTGCAACGAATAATAACGAAGGTTAAATGTTAAAGCGAGATTCATTAACTTTAAAAATAAATCAAATAGGATAAATAAACCTAAAGTCAACCCATGCTCCATAGTTTGAATAGAATTCATCAATAAACAAAATAGCTTGGGACAAATATAACTTTCCTTAACGATTACCTATGGGTTCGCTCACTAAGAGTTGCTAATTTTGAGAAAATCTAATAAAATCTAAGGAACTAAAATAAATATAAATCAAACAGTGAAACGGTCAGTAACTAGAATTAAAAATAAACAATAATAAAAATTAGGCTTTACTCTCTAAAGTATCACTCTTAAAAAAAAAAAAAAAATTAAATCCTTAGGATAATTTACAGATTACTCAAGCCCATAATGAATATTCATAATTTTCCGTGAAACCATCTGGTAAGACCAATATTTACCTCGAATTATATAATCTTCACCCATCGAAAAACTCCAAACAAACATTATAATGCAGTTAAAAATCAGTTTAAAATACAGAAATCAATATGGAATAGCCACAACATATGCTTGATCCAAGATCGATTCCAACAACAGTCATCAGGGACGTTTGGAATTGCGGTTTTTTCTCTCGACAGATATTTATAAGGTAACTCTTCTACAAACAGAGTCATCATCAGAATTGGAATAGCAAAAGTTCAAATAAATCCCGGAACAACTATAGACTCCATCGATAACGGAATACCCTCAGCCACGTGTTTTGAAATAAAGGATAACAGCTAAATTCATCGAAAATTCAATGGAACCTACCTAGTCACCATTACCATCGAACCTCAGGCATCACGAAACTTACACCTATGAAACTTTAATCATCGTGAGAAATCAACTCTGAAAGCCATTCTCAGCGTAGCGACACTGGTATTGTAATTTTTGAAAATTTAAACCAACTCAATGATTGATCACACAGTCCATAATGCAAATAAATGTAGATAAAAAAATTTGCTTACAATAATACAAAATTTATGAAACCAAAAATAATAAATTCGCGTTGGAATTTATTAGCCCACTCGATGATGAAAGATTTCTGTAAAGTAGGTGGCGTCGCCCATGAGTATAAATAGCGAGAGCATCGTTATTCACTATTCATTATAGAAAAGATATGAAAAAAACTACGAGCAAACGAGCTTCCACCCACCAACTCAATGAGGCCACAATCCTTTTCGAGGAAGGTAGGAACCTTTTATTTTAAAATTAACCTAATTAGAATCTGTGCTTATTAAATGGGGAGGACAAAAATGTAAATATATTGTCAATAAAATATAGAAAACACAACAGCAAGTATCCACGAATGAAGGGAGAAACCCAGGCCAAAACTTGCAGAATATCCTGATGTTAGATGCTCAGTTACCATAATTATAAATCCAAGATTTGCTAGAATTGCAATAATATTCTCATTTTAATTATAGTCGAGACTAAATCGTGAGGAAACGAATCCTGGAACGACGGAGACCAGGTGGCCATTTGAGTAGCCTTAATATGGCGGCCCAATACCGACAGTCTTTAAGGGACGCTGGCTATAATCTAGCCACGTTAGAAGAGGATTGCTGGCCGATGCGGGAAAATTCCAGACAAGATGGGATTGAGGTGCCCAGTCTCGCTATCAAACGCGAACCTGGCCGAAACCCGGCTGAAGAAGCGCACGGAATTTTAACTCTATCACCTGGAGGAACTTGTACGGAAGTTCCAATGAAAGGTTAAGATGGACCAAAGAAGGTTGAATCGAATCAATGCCGCCATCGCATCAGGAGAGATTCCTAGTACGGATGGATACGCATCGGATTATGGCGTATTTTTCGAGTTCAAGGATCCGGCACTGACACGAATGCTAGCACCCACCGACATAATCCTTCCAGTCAAACTGTTCAATGTACCGATATGACACCGAAACCGTAGGGATGAACACTCCTATTAATGTCAATATCCAATTAGACAGGAACATGATCGGTACATGAGACCCCTCCAAGATAGAAGATCCAGGGGCCTCATTAAATACAAACTGGAAATTTGATCAAAACCGCTTTTAATGATTAATAAATGTTAACTTAGTGGGAGGTCTTATTTTATTGAATGGTTAATAAACATAGTAACTTCTCTAATAAGAATGTTAAATAACTCTTAATTTAATTAAATTAACCATTGTAAGTTATAGTGATACGGACCCCAACGATGAGGAGTGTCTAACATAAACTAATATCGCCACATAAATTTACTATTGAATTAATACAGTAATTTCACAAAAATAAATGTACAATGACCTTAGAAAAATGGTTCCATCGTTTCTTCTCACTAAACTTGCTATTATTTCATTCTTTTTCCTGTTAGATATGAATACCACCCAGGTTATCCACCAAGAAATGACCCGAATACAAAAAATAAATACAGATCTCCACAAGCAGATACTGCAAATCAATAAAGAATGTCAAATGATCAAGTCAACTTGGATAGAATCCGGACGTGTGAAGAAATTATACCAGAAGATGAATGCAGCTCAACGTGTTTGGCAAGAGGAGTGGTAAATCGTGCAGGTGCTACGCACTCAAATTCAGGGATTAGAGATAGCGTTAACTGCTAGCCAGGAGGGCAATGCAATTACCTATCCTTTAGTTTTCACCCAGTTCAATTGGCCTACCGTGAGCTGGAGGAGTCCTGTTCGGCAACTAAAAATAAAAGACCCCATTCACGTCCTGGAAAATTGGAACGTCAACGACGTCGTTTACTAACAGCGAACAAGCCCAATGGAATGTTGGAGATATAATAAATGATTCGGACGAATAGTTTAATCCAATAATGATCTGAAATTGTTATAAAATAAAAATAAATGACTTAACTATTAATCGAATAATTATTGTTTCTCTAGTTCCAATTTTTTGTAATAAACGATGAAGATCCAATAAATTAATAGAAAACGTAATATATGAATTGTTTGAAAGTTAGGGACTGAAAAACGTAAGTCGAGCACATACCTTCTAACGGTAGCTGGCTAAACCCAACTGTAGGCAGGGCCTTAGCAGTTTAAGAAATTAAGCTCACCTTTGGCGTCTCAGAACCATTGGTTATATTACCAACGTTGCCTAGCAACGGGTAACCAGTGGCGAGAAGGAAAGATTGTATGTAAAGGGTCAAGGTCAGACATCCAGTAACCCCACACTATCAAGAAAAAAAATTTTCGAGTGAACATCTTGATTATACTTGCAAGGAAGAATAATTAAAGAACCTTTTATAATAAATGATATTAGCCTATTATATAATAATATTGTTGGGCCAAAACACAAACGGCCTTGGAAAATGTTTAAATGGATCGGTAACACACATGCAAACATAACATGCAAATTTAAAATAAACCTATTAAAACATCAATTAAACCCTATCAAATATGAGAAAAAAGAGAATTACATATAAAATAATAAACATAAAAATAAATTAAAATAATAACAAAATGCAACAAGATCCGCACGATACAAACACAAACATAACATGAAAACCCAACAAATTCGACCGAAATTCGTTAAATCAATAAAATTTCATGAAAATGAAATTTTTTCAAAAAATTTGAATTAGAAATAATTCAATAAAAATTCTAAATAAAAAATTATCAAAATAAAGGAAAAAATAATAAAAATAAAGATTAGAATACACTAGAAAAATAACAAGGTCGAATTTTGTTTTACTACATCAAAATTAACACGCGAGGTTAGGGACAGAAAATAGGTATAAATACCGATACATTTTCACATAAAATTTAACCAATTTTGAAACAAAATTTTTGCTGATTTTAAAAATCTACTTTGAATTATTTTTAGGTGAGCAGTAGTTTTATTTGGAACTCTCTCTCCACGTCATATTCTCGCAACCTCGGTAGAGCTCTGCTTGGATGTCGGCGTGGGGGGGAGATGTATTTTATGTTATTTTTTGGAATGAATTGGATCAAGTAATTTGTATCTTGTTTTAAATTATTAATAAATATTTACAATGTTAAAATCGAACTTGTTTTTCATAAAATTGATTAATTCATTTGTCGAAATTTTTCTGGCCCACAGCCAAGACACATCGCAAGTCAATAAAATCAACATACAATTCAGATTCGTGTAAGTGCGTGGAATATCGCCGATGATCTGTGCCCGTGAAGACCCGGCGTGCTGAACGCAGGGATCGGAACGTCAATATTACCCCGTATAGAAGCAGGGAGAAATAAGGAAGAGGTCTTTGGCCACTTCCTCGTTTCTCCCTTTCTTTAAATTCGACCTAAATTAACTTACACACGGCTCAAAATCACCACACCGAGTAGTCCAGTGGGGCACTCATTAAATATAATATAAACATAAAATGCGTTTAAGGCCTATTAAAGGGAAGGGTACGAGGAATAAATTAATATGAAATCGTTGATATGAAAGGAAATAAATTAATAAATTCAACTTAATTATAAATTATAGATTTGTAATCGTTATCAAATAAATCACTTTAACTCCTGGTGAAATTAAGAATTTAATCGGGGATTAGACGCGCCTTTTCAAACAAAAAACGGGATCACCGCTTATAATTAAATGATGGTTTTTTGTAGATCTAAATTTGATATGAAGGTAAAAAAAGGGGATTTATAAATTAACGGTATTATTAAATAGTTGTTAGGAAACCCAATAAGGACATAATTAAAATTATAGCTATTGAAACCGACTCACCCTAAACTTTCAGTGAAGCAGAGAATTTAATTACCTACAAGTCAAGTACACCCATCAGTATAGTTAGTAAATGCACTCCTTTTCGAGTACCCTCATAGAGAACGACCTCAATAACAATTGAAATTGACTATAACTTTCCAACCATCACCGTAATCCCAACCATTAAGTGGATTTTGCGATCATACCACCAAAACTGTTTTGTGTCGAAAACTCATAAAGTATCCATCGAGATTTTGCTCGGTTGAGAATTCACCCAAATCTTCGGAACGAGTGAGGGGTTACCGCGTCAATTATGCCTTATTTATAAGATTTTTGAAACGTAATAAACACCCTTGAGTTAAGTTAAATAGAATAGAGAAATAAAAATCCATCGAGTAGATAATTTTCTTCCATTAAAGGTGAATACCATTTATTAGAATAATTCCTCCACCAAATCATACCGGATGCCTGAATTAATAGAACCTCATGGAAATCCCTACAATCTCGATAAAATTATGCGAAATAAATTAATTAAATTACTAACCCCACTTACGAAATATTCAGCATCGACATAGCAAGAACAATTCCTCCGATAAAATAATCCAAATTGATCAGCATAACCCAAACAGGAATAGGCTTTCAAATTCGTTCCTGGCATGTTTAGTATTGACACCAAACGTCAACTAAGGAAAATTCGTTAGAATAAGAAAATAATCGTACAAAAGGGACTTACTAGAAAATATAGTAGATCAAACTCTGAATTTTCGCTAAATCACCGGAAAACTGATCACTGAAAATTCCGCCTATTTTGATGCCACGATAAATAGTCTAAATTTACGATATACAAATCAATCGACCAACGGATATGGAATATTAACATAAACATCTAAGTCGTTTTCTATAAACAATTCATGAGGATTAATCGATTTTTCGGCCATCAATAATCAGTGTGCACAGACACCCACGCTTCTGCATCTGAATAAAACCCAACATCGATACGAAATCATTTTGGAACTTTTCCTCTTTCCGAGCATGAATTCACACCCAATTTCTGATGAAGCGACGTCGACAACTGGAACGTTTACTGGAGGAGCTACGACGACACAAGGTAGAATAATGGAAAGTAAGATTAGTATAAAATCATATTGAATCTATAATTATAAATGATTTTTCTTATTCATATTTAATTTATAATGGTAAATGATTTTCCTTATTCATATCTAATTTAGGATGGCAAGTGATTTTTCTTTCTTGTTCATATATAATTATGATTGAAAATGAAATGTTCTTTATATATGTTTAATCGATCTTTACACCCAACTGATACCTATTACAGCTCCGTCACCATTGACACGAGTTTTCCACGAATAACTTCCAATTACCCGATCGAGTGCAGTTAGGCCGCTAAAACGCAGACCATCACAATTTTTTTTCCTAAAGTATTTATACGCCTCGCCATAGTAACATAAAGATGTCATCGAACTCCGTACTTATTATTTCATTCAATTTCACAAGTTTCAGGAGCCTCATACGGAAGAGTTAATTGTAGCGCAAATGTAACATTTAAGGAAATAGTCATTGTCGATCAATGAATTTTTTGGGGATTTGAGTTTGTCCGATACCCAACCAATTGGGTGGTAAAGGGAGTTATTGTCATTAAATGTTTATAAAAATAAAAACCACTCATTACACTGAAAGATTTGTCGCAGTCCTATTCTATCCGAGAGTTAAGAAAGTATTCCGTTTCCAAAATGTTCCGACGGACACATTTTTGCAATGTTACTTACTTGATGTTCTAAAATGGCCTGAAATAGTCCATTACAAGTATGAAAATGCACGATAATCACAGATATGTACAACGATAGTAACTCAAACAAACAGTTGAAACGAATCAATTCTTTTCCCTATAGGAAGTCCGCGAGATCAACAAAAAATCCCTTATGTAATAGTAAAAGAAATGGACTTAATAGATTGTAAGAGACCCATCATAATCATATCCTGTCACTAAGAATAGCCATATTAATAATGTTTATTCCAGCAACTAATCCAACGGACCAGCCGGCAATCTCTCTCGCAGACCGATGGAGATGGGCCTGGGCTCAATACCGACAGGAGAAGTGCCCAGAGTTTACCCCGTCGAAGTTTCTCGATAGAAATAATCTAGGGCAGGGAACAGTCGACCAATGGAGCCCGGTCGAAGAGATCCACCAACAGGCTCGGCGGCTGCTCACCAATCTAGAGACTCATCAGCACCAAGTAAACTTGCAGGTGACCCGTGCTCGCCAGTATCTGGCGAACGTTGAAGAAGATTTGCTGGCGAGCCGGATCGCCGACAACTATTGGCATCTCCAACTAAATTCCCCGACCCAGGACTCTCCGACCGCTACTACTCGAGCCCGCTACACGAAGAGACCGATTATGTCGATCTCGGGCTATACACCCGAGGAATGGGTGGCTAAAAGATTCTCATGAGCGATTATAAACTAAATTTCGCTCAGTGATTGATTCAAAACAATTGTTTCTTTCGGTTTTTTTGATTGAACTGTGGATAATAAAAATTAAATTTTGTGAATGTTTTGTTTTTGTTATTCCGTTTTCGCTTAATTAAGATCTTCTATCATTAAATGATTTTGACTTAATTTGATTGAAATAAAACTAATGTTATATGATTGTATACTATCAGTAAACCACCTTTTAATTATTTTATCGTTATTAGCCATGGAAACCACCCAAGTGCTTCAAAATGAACTATCCCGCGCCCAGAGATCTAACACATCCTTATACGACCAACTAATTCAGCTCACTAGGGAGGTGCAGGAGGTGAAATCTACCTGGGTGGATCCGGCAAAGCTCAAATCCGTCCACCAACGCCTCACAGCCGCTCAAAAGGGTTGGGCTGAGGAGCGTCAACTAAATCAGAGTCTCCGGACGCAAATCAGGGGATTGGAAGTCGCCCTGGCAGCCAGTCGTGAAGGGGAGGCGGTAACTTACCCGTTTATCTTCGCCCCATCTCAGTTGGCGTACCGGGATTCAGTCAACAATTCCACATCCGCCGTGACTCCATCAACAGTACCGTCAAGTAATCATCGGCCGGGACGCAAGGAACGTGCCCGACGCAGAGCTGCCCATCTAGCAAGCCAATTGAACTAAAGTATTCAGTACCGTGCTGACACCGAATTGATTTACAAACATTGCATATTTCAATCGTTCTTTCTTTCCATAAAATAAAATTGTATTTATTATTAAACAAGTCTAAAGTAGCAGGTTACAAGATATGAATAATACTGAATTATCGTCGAAAAGTCGTGAGTATTCACACCGCGTCACCGAAACATCGTCCTATTCCTACCGATCAACATGAGTCTGATCTTGAACTTTCTCACACAGGGGACATTGTAAAGCGAGCATAGGTCTTCCATCGACAGCTCGTTGAACCCGAGGGTTGTCCGAGCAATTACAGTATTAGTAATAGTGCTCACTTTTTGCGGACAATCCACCCACTCGAACACATTTCCAACGTTGCCTAGCAACGGGTGCCGAGTGGTAGTCGAAGTAATATTTATATGGCGTTACCGGGGCAACAATAGGATGGTTTAAACAAATAGCGAAACCCAGTAACCCACCAATATGTAAAATTGTAATTTGAAGACCACAGGTTGGTTATGATGTTTGATGGTTGTGCTTGAATGTTGGTATATTCTGTATCAATAATAATGTGACGATACTTAGGCATAATTAATAATTAAGTTTTCAAATTATTAAAATTATAAATAAGATTTAAATTAACTTTTGATAAATTAAATAAAAATATTTTAAAATATTTGATTATAAATTATCCCACGTTATTATAAATTTATATTTTAAATAAAATAAAATTTTAAAATATTTTAATTGTTTAAATTTATATTTTGAATGAAATTAAATTTTAAACTAAAATAAATACCGCTGTTAATTTTGTTTAAATACTCGGAAAGATGGAAGATATATTTTTGATTTGAATAAATTTTGAAAAAAATTTAAAAAATTAACTTTTAATGACTACAGATTTTGAAATAAACGAAGATATTTTCACAATATCTAACATGACGACCACTTCAATGAAAGTTTTACTAAGGAAGTTGGCACCAGAAGAATTAACAAATGATGGAGATGTGGAAATAGTTATCCAGCAATGCAAGAAATGTTTCCGGATCGACAAATTAACTGGTTTTCTTCAAGAGATGATGGTTGAACTCTGGATTAACAAGGAGATTAAAGAGAAATATTTAGAAGTTGATCCTTCGATTAAAGATTATCGAGAATAACTGCAGAAAGCGTTTACTAAGAATACCACAATAATTCAAGATATTAAAGCTGAATTCGATTACAGGCAGACAAATGAAGAACCAGATGTTTATTTTAAAATAATGGGAGTATGTAAAGTGGTAAGATTACGATTAGCAATATAAATACAATGGCCGCAGAGGGAGGAAATAACCAATGATGAGCACATGTGTAATATTGATGCAAAATTTGGGAAGCTTATAACAGAAACAGAACAATTCGACAGAGCAAGAAAAGAATTAAAAGTGTACGATACGGTATTAACAGATATTATAATGAATAATCAGAAAGTTTTTATGGCAAATAAATGGGACATCAGTTGCACAACATTGCTGAAACATAAAATAGATACATGCAGAACTCCAATAAATATTAATATATTAATAATTGGAAGATCAGGTTTGAGAATAAACCCAGAAAAATGTCGCATACTTACGCGAGAACTAAAATTTTAGAACATATTAATAATAAGATGGCATACAAACAGACCCATCAAAATTAGAAGCAATAAAGTCATTCCAGAAGCCAAAGTGTATAAAGAATATAAAGAACTTTCTGGGTATATGTAATTATTATAGAAGGTTTAAAATAATGTGAAATAAATATGGATAGAAAACTGTGAAAGGGCTTTTGATGATATGAAGAAAGCATTGACGGAATCACCCATTTTGGGATATCCAGATATTACAAGAGATTTCATACTAGAGGCAGACGCTAGTTTTGATACAATTGGGTCTGTACTATCACAAAGAGATAATATAGTTACGAAAACGTAATAGTATACGGATCACACGCGATGAGTAGTCTTGAGAAAGGGTATTGCATTACAAGAAAGGAGCTTCTCGCCATTTACTATTTTTGCCAAAATTTTAATCATCACCTTTATGGAAAAAGATTTACGTTGAGAACGGACCACAAAGCAATTACGTTTATGTTATCTACGAAAAAGCCGATAACTGTCCAATTTCAAACGTTGATCAATTATTTCAGTAGTTTAGACACCAAAATGGAGTATAGAAAGAGATCTGTTCTTAATGTAAATCGTTTACAATATAAGCAGTGTTTGAACTGGTTTACAAAAACTAAATAGCAAGCAATTCTTTTCTTGTAATACAGTAACCGATTTCGTGCTTACTCATTGCATGTGAACCATGTACTGTAACTTTTTCTTTGCAATTTTCTTGCATTTGAGAAAGGACGGCTCCAATTATATCAGAGCCTGCCTCTGTATCCAATTTAAAAAGTTTAGGAAATCTGGATATGTCAAAACAGGTGTTGATCCCAATCTGCTTTTTAACATTTCAAAACTCTGTTTACATACGTCGGTCCATACTATTTCTTTTTGATTACTTCCACAGAGACTTTCCAACGCTTTGGCATATTTTGAATATTCTTGAATAAATTTCCTATAATAAAAAAAACCTCTTAATTTCTTTAAACATTTTGGTCTTTCAAAATTTTTGATTGCTTTTATTTTATCTGGATCTGTCTGGATGCCTTCCTTATTGATAATATGTCCTACAAATTTGATTTCATCTTTTTTTAAAAAAAACATTTTGATGGGATTAATTTTTATCCCACTTTTTCTATTTTCTGAAATACTTTTTCTATTGCCGATAGTGATCTTCCAATGTTTTTGTAAAAATTAGGATGTCATCAAAATGCACCACCTCCATTTTCCAATTCAATTCCGCGAATACTTTGTTCATCAATTTCTGGAATGTTCCAGATCCCGCTGCTAAACAGTATTGTTTGTTCTTAGTTAAAAATGCTACTTTAATTTTCGAATTGTCTTCTAGTTCCACTTGGTAATATGTGTTTCCAAGGTCAATTGTCGAAAAATATTTTGCACCATTTATTACATCCAGTAATTTATTCATATTTGGCAATGGTAATATTGGTCTTTCAGCTATATTATTCAGAGCTCTAAAGTCCAAACACAGTCTTACATCATCTTCCGTTTTTTCTTTACACATACTAACGGTGCATATTTTTTTGTTAGATTGATTATTCCTTTTCCAAGAAGAATTACGTCTGTTTTGATATTGAATTGTTTCTGCATACGATTTATTGTTTATCACTGCAACAAATTTGCTAGTTTCATCTAATTCTTCTTTAGTTTTCTTATGTTTCTCTATTCTAGCTTTTATTTCTTCTAAAGATTTCAAATCTTGAATTCTCAAGTCATATTTCATTTCTTTGCCATAGCGTATGAATAATAAAAATTTCATCAAGGTTTCATTATCCATTTTGCGTTTCAATATATTTTCAGTCATCTTCGACAATTTTTTCCAATATTCTTTCACGTTCTCTTGCCGTTTGGAATAATTTAACGCTTTCTGCAGATCTTCAATTAGTGTGGTTGGGCCAGGACTGAATTTTGTTTAAATGAATTGAAAATAGCACGCAAATACAACATGCAGATTTAAAATCAGACACATAAAACATCAAATAAACCACCTTAAAATGTGAGAAAGATATAATTAAAATATAAAATCAAAAACATAAAAATAAATTAAAATAATAACAAAATGCACCAAGATCGGCACGAAATTAACATAAAAATAACAGAATAACACAAAGATTTGACCGAAAAATGGCAATTTATGTAAAAGTAAAAAATTAATGAATTAAATGAGTTAAAATAAAATATTTTTGGTTGAATAAATCTAATTAAAAATTTAAGAAATAAATTGTCAAATTAAATTAAGAAAATAATAAAATTAAAGCTAAATAGCACAAATAATTTCAAGGTCAAATTTTGTTTTATCGCACTAAAATTAACACGGAAGGTTAGGTTCACTGAACAGGTATATATACCAATTAATTTTTGCAAAATTTCAACACTTGTGAGGGATCACTTTTTCTCTTAAAAACTTTTGCGTTTTTTAACAGAAAAAACAGTATTAGATCACAAGCGTCCGGAACGGTAGTATTAGCAGAACTATCGAAGTGAGCAGTGAATGTGGAAGCGATGTAATTATGTAATGCTATGAGCAATTGTATGAGTTCGAGAATATGTATTTATCGATCAATATTGGTTAAATGACTTGTGATGAAGCGAGTGAACAATGTTTATGCAAATGAACTTCCGATTGCTATGTGACATGCCAAATAAACAATTTTATGCATCGAAGCTTTTACCCAATTTATCTGGTAATATTTATTTATTTATTTTTCGGCCCACAGCCAAAAAAAATTGCAAGGTAATAAAATTATACATAACTATCGTAAGTGCGGTTCATTAGTCAATAGCTCGTGCTCGTGAGAGACCTCGCCGTGAGTAACGAAGGGCTCGAACGTCAAATCATTGAACCAAATAGCAAAAGGGGGTAGCTCGAGTGTGGGTCTTTTGGCTCAACTTTTCTGCACTCAATTTCGATAAAATCGACATAGAATTTTAAACAACAATCGGCTCAAAATTACTAACACCGAGTAAGAAAGGGAAAGGGTAGCGGGGAAAATTGCAAAATCATTGCAACAGTTAAAATGAATAGCCATCGGAAAAAAATATTAATCCGAACGAACAAAATCATGAAAAGAAATATTTTAAAAATAGGAGAAACTAAAAAATTGTATGTTGAGTTGAGACGGAAAATACGGGCGGAACGCTGCGCAAATTTTCGGAAATAGTTAAAGTATTTATCATAAAACTGGAAAATAAGGGCGGAACCTGCTCAAATTTTCTGAATTAATTAAAATACTTTAGCAAAAATTGTAAAATAAGGGCGGAACGCTGCTAAATATTTCCGAAATAACAAAAATACTTTATCGAAAACTGTAGAAAAAGGATGGAGTACGGCTAAATTTTTATATAAATAAAATATTTTCATAAAGCTGAGGAATAAGGACGATTCCCTACAAAAAATTTGATAATAATAATGATAATAGTAAGGATAATATTAATTATAAAAATAACAATAATTATAATAATAACAGTAATAATAATACTAATAATAGTAAATATAAATATAATAGTAATGGTAATAATAAGGATAATAATAATAGTAATGGCAGTGATAATGGATTGGAATAATACATATAACAGCACCAATGATAATGCTAGTATCAATAATAGGGAACATAGTAGTTATAATAGGGATAAGGGTAAGAGAGATACTTTGATGATACTTAACATAACGAAAGGTCTACAGGCCATAGAAAAATCATCAAATACGGACAACGATAGGAAGGACTATTAGACTAGACGTAATGATAAAGGATATAACAGTATGGATTAACATTTGAAGGAGATAAGAGAACAATGGAGCCTAAAGATCGAAAGCGAGCACAGGCCTCCTATCGGCAGCTCGTTTACCCATGAATCGTTCGAGCAATTATAGCATTAGCAATAGCGCTCACTTTTTGCGGACGATCCACCCACTCGAACACAGTTCCAATGTTGCTTAGCAACGGGTGCCGAGTGGTAAGCGAAAGATATTTGTATGGGGTTGTCTGGGTAACAACCATATAGTTTCAAAAATCAACACCCAGAAACCCACCAAATACCTTCAAGAGCTTTTCCTTGTATCCATCTTCAGATTTGATTTCATCATAAATCTCAATACCTTTTCCTGACAATAGCTTTTCCTGAATAGGCTCTGACAAAATTGTTCTGCAATCGTTCTTCAATATTGAGAATTTCGAAGAACGTCCAATTTAAACGATGAATCTTTGATATCTTGGCCCAATTCGTATATTTTTGGTTGCTCTACAAAATAAGTCAATAACGTTGTCGCCATATTAGAGTTACCAGTTATATCAGAACTCGAGTATTTAAAACCTCCATAACTTTAGAAAATAACAAATATCAAATAATTTGGAAAACTAACATATATTTTTAAAACAACAACATTAGATAAAACTAAATCTTTTTAAGGAGATTTTCTGATATATAAATACGCTAAGCAGATTGTCAACATTCACATTCATTCCACACAATATGCTATTAATTAATTTATTTTTGAATTTTAATTTTAAATTTTTTTAATTTAAAATATAATATCACAAAATTTTTATTTATCAGAAAGAAATTTCCGACGAGTTGTTTGAAATATTGAAGTTGCAGCGATCTATATTATTCCCCACTACCCTACCTTCAATTTGACCTTATGACATTGATTGTGTTCATATTATATTTAAGAGTGCCCACTGGACTACTCGATGTTAAGAATTTTAGCCGTTATGTAATTTAATTTAGGTCGATTTTTCTAGCGAAGGGTGAAGGAATTATGAGCCAAAAGACCCATACTCGATATTCAATTCACTACTATATGACAGAATTTTGCGTTCGGTCCCGACGTTACATACGGTCAGGGCTTCACGCTCACAGGTTATTGCACTAGAACTTGCTTATACGGACCTGCTAATTATATGTATTTTTTCTTGTGATGATGTTCGGCTGGGGGTCGAAAAATTTAAACATAAATTATATATACATTTGTGGGGTTATAGGTGATCGGTATGACCCTGACCCCAACCATATAATTCTACCTGACTGCCACTGGTTACCCGTTGCTAGGCAACGTTAGTACTGTAACCAATGGTTCTGTGACCGTCAAAGGTGAGCTTTGTTTCCAAAACTGCTAAGACCCGGTCTACAGCTGGTTCAGCGATCTACCGATAGAAGGTCTATGCTTGACTTGTTTCCGTTAGGTCCCTTACTCACTTTACTTTACATCACATTGTTTTTGCCCCTCAGAGAGTTATGCTAATATATATACATTGTGAGAACAAACAGATGACAAAAAGAAGATTTTATTTATTCATGCATTACACCATCAAGATAATCTCTGTCCTAATGCGATTTTTGTTGTTTCTGCCGCCTCCTTTCTGCTCGTCCTGGCCTTGCGCGGGACTTTGGTTTGAATGGTTGGTTCTCGCGACTCATCGCATTCTTGTAAGCTACTTGGGCTGTGGCGAACACCAGGGGATAGGTGACAGCCTGCCCCTCCTGGCCTGCCGCTACGGCTACTTCCAGCCCGCGAATCTAGACCTTCTGGGCTTGGTTCAGGGTTCTCTCCTCTCGCCAGCCCTTTTGTGCCGCGTTTATTTTTTGATAGAGCCGTTTTACTCTGGTCAGCTCTGACCAAGTGTCCCTCATCCGTTGCAGCTCGCGACTTAATTGCAGGCACTGCTTGTATAAATTTGCATTTTCTTTACGGAGGTCTTTTAATTCTTTACCGATTTTCTGCATGGCGTCCATCATCGTTTTTCCTTAATAATAAATTAGATTTCGTATAAATCACAGGGATTAATTTAGAAGATAAGCAGAAAATCACGGTCCACACCTCATTATCATTTTTATTCGTTGTTATCTCCGGGGACCATGTTTATATTTACCTTAACAGTTCTTGCGTGCAACTTTATTATTTACATTAACAAAATAAATATTAATACAACTCATTTATTGAAACACAGAACATAATACGAGTCTTTAATTTTGGTGCTGTCCCTTATTTGTCAAGCGCCTCCGAGAATAGGTGTGCTTCTCAACGCCCCGATCCTCCAGGATGTCTTGAATATCTGGTTGTAGGAGGGTTTCCGGGACCACTAAGTGCACGGGCGCGTCATTCTCTTGTAATGCAGGATCCCGATGGTCATAAGCTACTCCATAGGAGCGCAGGTGCTCGTCCGAGCTGGGGATACGTCCACTGGCGATGTCCCGATTTATCCTGGCGAGGTGCTCCTTTTGCCGTTTCGCTAAAAATCGATACAGGTTCTTAATTGAGAAGAAATGAATGGCAAGAGTTGACGAAAATTCTGACTAGTCGATTTGATGGAAATGCCACGACTAAAGTAAGCGGGTTCACTACAATTACCGGTAAGTTAGGTCATTCCTAAATTTTTGGGAACTAGCTGCTTCAATTTAGGATAACTATGGTTTACAGAATCGGAATTCATATTGGGAGATTATCCAAAAAGAGAACTATAACAATTGTGGGGTTGTTATGGTGTCGGTGTCCTTGACCACAAATGAAAATTATTATTATCTTGCCTCAAATGGTTACCCGTTGCCATGCAACGTTGGTAATGCAACCACTGGTTATGGGATCGCCAAAGGTGAGCGCCATATAGGAACTGCTAAGGCCCGATCCCATAGCGGGTTCAACGCACCACCGATAGAAGGTATATATGCGATTTCTATTTCTGGTTCCTTTCACTTTAAGAATTCGATCAGTTATCTCTCTCTCAACCCACGACTGAATCTTTATTATCTTGCGTGAATTATTTCCGGTCATAGTCAAATAATTTAACGAATACAAAGGCAATCAACTAAAATATTTATTTATTATGATATTTCCCATTATATTCGTTCCGCAAGTCTCATCGCCCGTCGTTTCGCTCTCTCTATCTTTCCCGGACGGCGTTGAGGTGGTTTCACCGTGGGTTTGGTTGCGTCTGTTGAAGTTCGGTATGCCAACTGTGCAGGTGCAAAGACTAGGGGTAGATGACAGCTTGGTCCTCCTGGCAAGCCGCCAGGGCCACCTCTAGACCACGAATTCGAGTCTTCAAGGCCTGCCCTAGTCGCTTCTCTTCGGCCCACCCGCGTTGGGCGGCCGTCGCTCGCTGGTATAAAGATTTTGCTTTGGCTGGCTCTATCCATGTTGACTTTATCTGATGAATCTCCCTTGTTAACTGCAATAACTGTCTATGGAGATCCATATTCTCCTTACGCGCGTTTTTGAGAGCCGTGTTCAGAATTGTACAGGGGTCCATCTCTGCGAAAAGAAAAAAAAATAGGTCATCAATGTCTCATTTCGTCTAAGGTACAATGAATATTATTATAAGTACGATAATTTTAAGATGCATTACGTCTAATCTAAAGTCGTGAGATAGTTTTCTTACATTGGGTGAATATTTTTTATGATACTTGTAAATATGAGAAAACAATAAAACTAGAAATATATATTTAATTCAATCGTAGCGTGAGTTTGAATAATGGCTCCTTGGATTTTTTCTCGATGTCCTGCGAGTATAGGAGTGATCCCACTCCGACCTCCGATCTCCACTTTCTGTTCTCATTCCTTGGGGGAGAATTTTCTTCAGCATCGACACGGTCATGGCCTGTGTTGGCTGATTTACTCTGGGGTCATCGAGTTCGAATGAGATGTCATAGGAAGGGCATACCCATCCGTACTCGGAATCAGACCAGCCGCGATGTCTTCGTTGATCTGCTCCAGTTGATGGCGAGCCTTTTCTACCTTTTTATCGGTCCTTCTTTGATGTTCTTCGAGACGCGCCAAAATCTCTTCCGCCCGACAGCGGAGTTCGCGAGCCGAATTCTGTCCTGGCTCACGTT
This sequence comes from Schmidtea mediterranea, assembly GCA_022537955.1. Taxonomy (NCBI): domain Eukaryota; kingdom Metazoa; phylum Platyhelminthes; order Tricladida; family Dugesiidae; genus Schmidtea; species Schmidtea mediterranea. Next base: position 13,988,409 of record CM039679.1, read on the forward strand.
TTATTGCCACGTATGGCAGCTCGACATCTTCGGCTCCTCCTTGTCTCCCGAATCTCGACTCTCTCACTGGGGAAATCGAATATCCCGCATCCCATATCGCCTGTCTGCATCTAGCGGCGGAGTGAGATGGGAATCTCATCGTGATCCGAGATTCGTCCACCCATGAATCTATTAGAACGAATAACATTAAATTTATGATAATCTATTAAGTATGAGCATTAAACATATAAATTAAGGTGTGTGCAAAATGGCTTAAGTCCAAGATACTTATAAAGTTGATTACATAATGGAGGTTCGTGATAGGGTATTCTAAGTTAATTCCTAAATCTGAGACAATTTGGAGTTCATAAATCGTATATTTTGTTACGGTCATTTATCGCGACGACTTGTGCTATGGGCCATGATGGGTTAGTTCTTACGGTCTCGTCGGTGAAATTTTCATGGCTTAAGTAGTATTTCGACGGAGTATTTCGTTGGGATGGGTATGATAGCCTGAAAAAAATTCATTGACGTTTTAGGTAGGCATCAGTACACATCAGTGGCACTAGGTGTATTGTGAAGTTGAAAAGAGATCGAAATGACTTGTCCTTAACAGGATAATCATATTTGGCATCCAACATTCTCCGCAAACTCTCCAACTTTTTCCCCGATGCATAAGTACAATTTTCTTTCGAGAAAAAATTTTTTGTGGATATGTCAGTTGGACGTGTTCGCATTTGGGTCATAGTGGGATATGATTCGTATGGTCGCCAAATGTATGGAGATGTCGACTTGCGGCTACTAGGTTCAAAACAAAAAAAATTTGATTATGTTCTTTTATGCAATAAATCCTTATTCAATTACATTTTATAATGTATACGAGATTTGAAATCGTCTATTTTGTTTTGTCCACCGTTTTTTCAGGTCATTTTGTTCTTGAATTATTAAATTATTTAATTACTCTTGTAATGAGCGGATTTTATAAACTTATGAATTAAAATAAATCCATTATTTATCGATAAATAATAAGGAAATGGTTTAAGATTTACTCATGATTATGAATGAACCATTTCTGTTCACAATTTACGAAAAGATTTACTTACAAAATTTTGACTAATAATAATCTATGGGGTGTTCATTTAGTTTTTACCATAATTTTAACTAAATCAATGGTTCATGAGGTTGTTAGTTTAGGTTCGTCACAGTTTCTAAATACTAACTGATTTATCAGGCTTTAGTTTAGCTTTAGTCCTATTTTTACCAAATTGTTATTATCAATAATTTATCCACGATTTATAAAATTCTTTATTTAGTTCGAATCCTATTTTATTTAATCAACCAGTCCTATTTTACGTAATCAACAATGATTTTTAAGATTATTAGAAGCTCGATGCATTGATTTCCGCAAGCTCCCTTCCCGTTAACCTCAAGTTGATCCTAGGAAATCTTTATGTTGATGTTAGATTTTAAGAGTGCCCACTGGACTACTCTGTGTTGATATTTTAGGTCGATTTTTCGGGAGTAGGTAGAAAGGTAGGCAACCAAAAGATTGCCTCCCGATCCCCCTTCTGCCCCTATGATAATGAATGAATTGACGTTCGAGTTCGTCGTTACCCACGGCGAGATCTCTCACGGGCACGAGCTGTTGGCGGACTTATACCGCACTAACACTGCTCGATCTTTATGTAAGATTTTGCTAACTTGTTATTGTGTGGCTGTGAGCCGGAAAAATTTCGACATAATAAATAAGTTCATTCAGTATATATATTTAATCAATATTAATTTCACTTTTCTATCATCATCGCCGTACAGTTCATACCAAAATTAGCAAGTCATTCTTGCTTACTTTTAATCAATAAATTTGTTCAATTTGGTAATACAAATGATTCGAGTGTTCGTACGTTCGTCGTTGAATTTCAACTGGTCAAAAACTAGTTAAGCTGGTTTGCAGTTTTTGCGTGCTGTTACCGATTCATTTAAACAAAATTGTGTTTTGGCCCAACACATTGAAAAATATAATTAGGTCAAGATTTTCTTTGTTGAAATGATTTAAAGATTTGATCAAACAAATAATTTTGGAGTATTGAATTTATCCTTAAATTTCTGATTTTTGGCTTATTTGACATCTACAAGAAGATATTGACAATAGATCTGATTTTTGTAAAGTCTGGTTGACCATTTTATGGAGAGGATGACAAATAATAACAATAATTCAACTTCAAATATCTGTCTTCTTTTTAGGTGTCCATATTTTCTGGGTTTCGAAATAAATTTATTTAGACATTGGACTGGAAATAACATTTTCGACTATATCAGTAAAATTAATCTCGTGAAAATTGAGTAACAATAAAGTCTTGCAATTCTAATATCAACCACTTAACCTCCGTGGAATTTCAAATTCATAAACATAATCTTTTACTCTTTTGAATTTGGGCCCACCCAACAAGATTATAAGTTATGGTTATGATAAAATACATGAACTTTATTATACTAAATTTATACAATTTTATGATTTCGAATCCGAGTCCGAGTCCGAGTTCGATACGGAAGTCATTTCCAGCTGTATTGCTTTCGTTTGCCAATATGATCGTTTTAAAATACTCGGACGGATTTTGACTGCACCCTCTGAAATTCGCCTTTTCTTTGATTTTAAGTCTCTGAAATAAACCGCGAATATTACTCCAAAAAACGAAACTAAAATCGCCAGTGAAGTATAAAATAATATTTTAAATTTCCGTGTAATTGACTGTTCTTTATCCGGGGTTTTCGTAAATTGAAAAGTCGTAATTTCATTGTCAACTGTTGTCCATCGGCCGAAAGTGCAGCTAAGGGTTTTCTGGTAAACACTGCGCTTTAATTTGATAAAGGCAATCACTTCTAAATTGCTGAAGATCGTCTTTTGGAATACTGTCCGTTTTGGAAACTTGAAAGAAAAAATGTACTGCTGATTCGTGGAGGTGAAATTCGCTACTCGGCAAAATATGATAATTTTGTCATTTTCCTCCCTCGCGGAAAAATTTGCCTTCTCATAGTGATACCAGCCAATAATTATTGTTGGCGGCAGCTTTGGGTACACTTTAAAACTCTCCATCTGTAATTTGATAAAATCCTTCTGATATACCACATCCCAGGATGTCGAATCATCTTTCTCCGACTGGAATACCACTCCAAAGCTGAGGTTCTTCCCAGCATCATATTCAGTGATATTCACATTAATGTAAGATATAAATATATAATGCTTTGCCGGCTGATACTGAAACATTACAATCTTGTTTCTTAATATTAAAATGTAGTCAAAATAGTACCAGTATTTTTCGTATGGTGTTATAACGTCAAATGTTATACGGGAATCGGAATAAATCCTTGATCCAAAGGTATTAAGTTTTACATACGGATAGACCATATCACAGCCGGCCTTTAACAAATCGTATATAAATATAAATATTATAAATTTCAAATTTTCCATAAATTCAAAAATAATTGATAAAATTTATTCATATAACAATAAAATAAAATTATTATTTATACACGAGCTCTCATAATTTATGTACCTCAAACCATTGCGTAGCCAGGATTTCAGCTTGAGGGGGGGGGTCAAAATTATTAATTATTGCAATTTATCGAGCAACGTTAAAAGTTCACACTGAAAAATAGAAAAAAAATATTTACACAAATAAAATGCATAAGTAAATGTGTCAAATATTTTTATTTCTTTTGGGGGAGGGGCAAATGCCCCCCATGCCACCCAATAATCATTCAATAAAATTCTGAAAATTTTGATAATCATTTCTGAACAGCCGATAGTAGTAGGTTTTACTGTTAATACGCTATTCATAAATGATGATCAAAATTTTCATAATTTTATTGAATGATTTCTAACCAATTAGAAATCTTTTGAAAATTTTTTTAAAATTTTAAAATAATTATTTAAAATATGTTTGAAATTTAAATAAACGAAATGAAAAAAATTTCTTAAACTTTAAATAATTAATAACTTGTACTCCAATGTAATTAATGAAAATGCAATTATTGAAACAATTTATTTAGAGAAAATTTTCAGGGAATTTCAAACAAAAATTAAAACAACCAATTAACATAAAATTCACGGGAAAAAAACAATTTTCTCCTCTTATTTTTCCACTAGTATTTCCAAAGAAAAACCCCATTCTAAATTTCGAAAGTATACCAACAATCATTCTTTTTCCCCCCGAATTTTTAACAAGTCAATGTAATAAATTTAGAGAAAATTAAATTATTTCTGATTAAATTAACTAAGACATTAAATCAAAGCAAATCCCAATCGTAATCGCATTAAATATTGAAATAGTTCAATTTTAATTGATTGTAGTCTGCCAACCTTGCTCCGTAGGAATCACAGAACGGACACGTCTTGCAGAACAAGAAGCCGATTAATTCAATTTAGAATTTTGAGTAACTTTTCTATTTCAATTTTAATTGCCCACACCGCTTGTCAAGTCCCCCGCATGTGACAGTAGAGTTGTGCATTTATTAGATTTATCACCTTGGGAAATCCAATTTTTTTTTAGTTTTTTTCAAAGATGCTTTTTTTATTTTACATAGGCCTAGTATCTATGTGTACTCAAAACAAATAAATCATTTACTATTGATGAAGAGATTGAATTAAAACAAAAAAAAATTTAATAATGTAGAAATGTTTTGGTCGGTGGAGCTCAATTGAAATTCACTATGCAATCTTCTGTTATAATTTATAAAAAAAAATTCAAAAAAAAAAAATTAGAACGAAAAACACACAGCTCCTTTCTCCAAACACATTCAATTGAAAACTAAGTAAATGTCTAAATTCAACTTGTAAATGTGAAATTTTGATTTAAAATTTGTCTAATTTGATTTATGTGACAATAACTGACTGGTGCTACAGTCGGGCTCCGTTCACAAGTGAGCACACAATCCAGTAATTAATTTATCTAAGAGTTGCTGTTAATTTTCTTTTTCTCTCTCAAAGTTTTATTGAAATGAATTAGAGTAAAAATTAAATTAACAATAAATTTGAAGAAGACTTAATTATTCATAAAAATATAATTTATTAGTTAAATTGTCTTTCTTCCTTTAACTATTTCATTTTCCCATTCGTGAATGTGACCAGAATTTGCAATGTTGTAAAAAGTGTAAAATATCATCAAATCTTCATTATTTTCTATTATAATCTTTTTTTTTTCAATTTTATTAATAAATTCAATTTTTGTTTAAATGCTTAGAAAATTCGGGATTTGACCCTTTGCAGTGCGTAAAAAAAGTTACCCATCAGTTCCACAATTGTTTTAATGATTTTTTGTATATACGATTTTCTTGAACTAAGTTGGTTGGTTTTTTTAATAAATAATCTACATTTTATACTTATATTTGTTCTTAACACGAAATGCAAAAAAATACATACAACGAAATCTGAAACTTCAAATGAGCAATAATTGGAATGTCGAGTTAGACTCGATATAGGACCGCAAAGGGTTATACTTGATGATAAATGAAATTTTACAACGATTGGTTTATTGCAACTGCTTGACAAGCTATGGTTTTGTGGTGTATAGCTAAGACAAAACTAAAGTTTAGCTAAGGATCTTGAAAATTTACTAAATTATCGGAAAAGAGTAGATGATGCAGAAACCTATATCAATGAGATAGAAAAAGGTTTACAGAAGATCTTGAAACACAATTTATCAATCTCAAAGTTGACATCTTTTTTCTAAAACATTGACTTGACAAGGAAGAAGAAAAACGTGAAATAAAACGTTACGAAATTACGGAAGATTTATTAAAAGGAAAATTAACTAAAGAAGCGAAACATGATGGAGAATCAGAACAGAAAGGTCCAACGCCAAACAAATATATCAAAAGAATATTGCAGAAAATGGATGAAGATAAGTCGAAGACACAGTTGAAGACAACGGTCAGAAATAAGTCTTATGCTTCAGTTTTTAAAAATCGCCGATACAACAATGATGGAAATTTCAGGAATAAAAATCAGATTGATAGAAAAAATGAATTTCAAAAACCACAAAATCAATTTCAAGGAAGAAGAAATTTCACTCAAGATTTCAATACCAGACAACCAATTCGAACCAGTTTTCAAAATAGGAGTTCAGAAACACATTCAAACATTCAGTGTTATGCATGTCACGAAATTGGTCACATGTGTCGTGAATGCCCAAATATTCGATGTTCGTGCTGTGGTAAGCCAAGTCATTTAGGTTTTATGTGTTTTCAGAAGCAGAATTATTATGAAAAGAGATTTGAAAGAAACACTAATCAATACAGAGGAAATGTCAATCATTTCAATGGAAATAATATTCGATATTGGGATAATTCAAATCGACAAAATGAATAGAATGGCCGAGATCATGTTGCTGCAGTATACGACGACGAGCCAAATGACTATGACGATCACTCTGCGATTTAGGGAAATGCCAAAGCTCCAAGCAGAGGGGATATGTTATGAGCGATAAAGAACATGTAAGCAATGATAAAACTTTGAAGACCTTAAATATTGAATGTAATGAATGTTTGACTGATTGTATGTTTAATAATTTTAGCACAAATATTGATTTTTTTCCCAATCAGGAATTTGATAATATATTATTTTTATAAAATAATTTTAATAACCAGAATGATTTTGAAAATGTATTTTGAGTAATGATGATGAGAATGATTGGTCTATAAGTAAATTTAATGATAACTTTAAAACCAAAGTTAATGTATTGAAAAATGTATGTGATATAGGTTATTGTAAAGTTGATGGTAGACCTTTTAATTATATTAAATTAAATAATTAAAATTTTTATTCACTGTTTGACACAGGCGCAAAAATAAGTGTTATTTCTAAATTGATTGTTGATAAATTGAATGTAAGGTACATTGGTGAAGGATATAAAAAAATATTATGCGCCAACGGTAGTATTTTAGGAATTTTAGCAAGAGTTTCTTTACAAATAGAATTTAACTTTAAGAAAATAATCGACGAATTTTTTGTAGCCAAAGAAATATACCCAGAAGTGATTATAGGAATAGATTTTTTAAATAAATTAAATATTAAGTTAGTTGAGATTAGTAATGATAATATCCTCAGTTTGCAAGCAAAATTTGGTTGCAATAATAACAAAGATAATAAAACTGTAGATGAGGTAATAAAAATTGAAAGTTATAATCCAGTATATGAAATTTTCATACAGTTTACAGATATTTTTATGTGTAATAAATGGGATATAGGCAAAACAGATATTTTAAAACACCGAATAGAAACGAATTGTAGCCCGATACCAATTAAACCCCGGCGACAACCAATTCACTATGAAGAAAAGTTAGAAGAAATTGTTAAAAATTTGGAGGAAAATAAAATAATAGAGAAATGTGAATCATCTTGGAATTGCCACATTGTGTGTGTCTAAAAATGAAACTTCTGAAATACGAATGTGTTTAGATTTTAGAATTTTAAATTCAAATACGGTTATACCAACTTTTCCAATACCAAATGTTGACGAAGTGTTAGATTCTCTGAATGGGGCAAAATATTTTTCATCAATAGATTTAGAAAATGTTTATTACCAAGTTAAATAGAACGAGGAAAGTAAATTGAAAACCGCATTTTCTACGAGACAGGGTCAATTTTGCTTTAAAAGGATGCCTTTTGGAATAATGCGGCACCTTCTACTTTCCAAAAACTAATGACATTAATTATTGATGATATGATGTGGAATGAAGTACATAAAAATAGAACACAAAAATAGAATTATTTAGCTTTTTCTTCGAATTAGAAAAACGCTAGTCGACAATGTGTTAAGTTCATGGATTTTGAAATTTGGTCCAACGAAAGAAATTCACGTTGATAAAGGAAAATGTTTTGATTCGAAAAGATCTAGGCACATGGCACTAAAATATCAAATGCAGATATTTTATTCAAGTCCTTATTATCATCAATCCAATGACCAAATTGAAAGACAATTTCGAACACTGAGAGACTGGATTTCTTGTTGTTTGGAAGAAAAACAATTTAAGACATGGGAGGAAGCATTACCTCACATAGAGTTTGCAATTAATTCAACAATGCAAAACAGTATAAAGGTTAGTCAAGCTGAAGTAGTTCGTGGAAGAAAATTGTGCAATGAACGTTTTACATATGGTACAGAAGCTAACAATAAAAGAAAAAAAATGAAATGATTAATAATATCAAATCAGTTAAATCGTATAAACCACTATAATCAAAAAAATAGAATTCATAGATCTTTTAGTATCGGAGAATTAGTACTCGTCAAGGAAGATGTAAGAAATAAACAAGAAAATAGATATTGTTCATCTGAAATAATAGAAATAGATCACGAAAAAGGTTATTTGTTGAAAGATTTAAATGGAAAATTTATGAAAAAAAAGTAGAATGGCTAAAGCCATTTAAATCGAAGGGGGGTGTGATGTAATTGTATTGGGATAATTGATTTCCCTGTCCCTTATATATAAACCATTATAATTAATGTTTATGATTGCCTGCATGTTTGATTGATTACTTTGATTGTCTGAGTCCTCAGATTTCATCATTGTTTATTATTTATCCCAACGAGGCATGTGCTGTAGACACACATGTAGTATATGATTTTTAATATTATTTATAATGTGATCTTTAATTTGAATAATAATAATTTACTTTTAACTTACTGATGAGAATAAGTAACGGGTTTTTAATGTTAATATTGGCTCTGGATGGAGTAACAAAAACATCTTTTAATTAACAAAAAAAAAGCTTTCTGTAGGATTAGAATCTGGACAGTTTGATAAATCAGAAAACGTAAAATGTCATTCTTGAAATAAAACAGATTTTTTTTTAAATGTTTAGTTAAACATGCTGAATATTAAAATTAAAATTTTGGAATGTTAAAAAATTTTTTTTAGATTTTTGCAATTCAAAGTAAATTTTTAATTAAATTTTATTATTTTACATATTTTAAATAGAGTTTTATTATTTTTATGATATTTATTTTAAATAATAATGTATAATTAAACGATAACGCCAATAAAAAACCTTTCGTACGATATATTTCGATAGCACAGCTATCATCTTCAGGTACTCAAAACCAACTAAAAATATTATGAATTAACATTTAATTTAAACAAATTATTTTTTATTAATTTAATTTTTTAATAAATAAATATTTTTAAAATATATTTTAAATTAATTTTAAATTCTAAATTTTTTACTTATATTCTAATTTTTAAAAATTAATGTAATTTAAAATTTTCAATTATTTTAATAATATTAAAAAAACAAACATGATTTAACATACGTAAACTATTTAAAAACATTCAAAACATTCGTAGTCACAGCACTCTGCACATTAATCCTTGGATCCAATGACCTTATCAGCAATGCTTCACATATCACTCGTTCCCAATAACTATTAAAACTTCTCAACAAAATTCTAAAATCAGACATTCCTATATCACTTTTACAGCCTCTATTGTGTTCACTAATATTGGTCAAACCCTTCAATCGACAATGCTCTAGAACTCGAGTACAGAGATGACGGGAAGTCTCTCCAATGTATGTGGCATTACACCCATTACATGTAAATTGATAAACGAGATCAGAACACAATCCAACCGGAGTTTTTGATTTATTAATAAACATATTGCGTACCTTACACGAATTAGAGACGATCTTATACTCTAAATTTCCTATAATTCATAATATTTTTAGTTGGTTTTGAGTACCTGAAGATGATAGCTGTGCTATCGAAATATATCGTACGAAAGGTTTTTATTGGCGTTATCGTTTAATTAAATCGTTGCCAAATTTATTTAATTATTTATTTATAAATCATGCTGCAGCTGTTCCAATATTCAAAAGGTTTATGAAGGTTTATAACTCCCTCAAAAGAAAGGAACTAGACATTAGTTTTCTTGAGACTTGTTTAGAAGAAAAGATGATTCCTTCGTTCATTTATAAAATGAAACTAAGTGATTGTCTTTCTAGTAAAGATGTCCAATTAATACATAGAAGAACGTTAAGAAGAATGTTGGAATCAGAGAAAATAAGGAGAACTTCCATTGATAAAAAACTAAGAAATATTGGATTAATGTTAAATAATGCTACGAATGAGTTTTGTTTACAGGTATGTGTAGAATGGTGTATCAAAAATTCGATTGTGCAAATAAAATTTAAAGAGAATGCTCATATTAAAAAATTGATTAATTTGAGAAAAATATTTGGGATTTCTAAATTTAGTGTGGAGAATACTGTGATAAATTTGAGTAAAATAGTGTTGAATGATGATGAAGAGCGTGTTTTAAAATTTGGTCCAAATCACTGTATTAAGAATCGCTTGGATGAAACAAAATTGTGTGCAAAAATTGAAAGTTTATATTTTCATATAGCCCGATCGATGAAAGGCAATAATGGTAATTATGTGAAGAGCTCGTTAAGTGCAAGTACGATGGAGTATATCGATAAAAACAAAAAGCAGAATATTAGGGATTTTATGACTTTAAAAAACTTAGCTAAAAAAAATATAAATATCTGTAAGTTTGACAAAGGAAATGGGATAGTTATTCTTGACCATGATGTGTATGTAAATAAGTTGAATGATTTGTTAAATTCTCCTCAGTTTGTGAAATTGCCAAAGGGTCAGAAGAATGGAAAATTACCTCCTCTTAAGGATGAAGAGTTTGTGCAAAAAATGTTAAATGGTTTTATTGAGAAGAAGCTTATTGATGAAGAGGTAGGTAAGTCTATTCGTCCAATAGGATCGCAGCCAGCTAAACTATATGGGCTACCAAAAATCCATAAAGATGGTGTACCTATGAGACCAGTTTTGTCGATGGTTGGTACTGCCCAGTATAAAATAGCAAAGTTTTTAGATGGATTATTAAAACCGTTAATGCGATCAGAGTTTGAATGTAAGGATAGCTTTGAGTTTGTTTCTTGTATTGCAAAGCTACAAAAACGAAGTATGAATGATGTTATGGTTTCGTTTGATGTTTGTAGTTTGTTTACGAATGTGCCACTGGTTGAGACAATTGACTTATGCTGTGCGTTGTGGAATGAAAATGATTCGGAACATCACATTTTGGATAGAAGGGCATTTTGAAAACTTCTTGAATTTGCTACTTCAAATGTCAATTTTCTTTTCAATGATGAATGGTATCAACAAATAGATGGAGTCGCTATGGGTTCCCCTTTAGCACCAACGATGGCATCAATATTTTTGGCTAGTTTGGAAAAGAAAATTGCTTCTTTCCAATTTGAAAAACCTTTTGTTTATAAAAGGTATGTGGATGATATTTTTCTTATATTTGAAAACCAGAAACATGTAGAACCGTTTTTGCATTTTATGAACAGTTTACATAAAAACATTGTATTCACATGTAAAACGGAGAGAAAGTCATCAATTGCGTTTTTGGATTTGTTAATTCAACGCAAAGATAAACAGTATGAGACAGAGATTTATAGAAAACCAACTGATACTGGTCTTTATACTTCTCTAGAAAGCTTTTGTGAATTTAAGTATAAGAGAAATATGGTGAAAGGATTGATTTATCGTTCATGGGCTTTATCTTCTACTTTTGCTAATTCGGTAAAAAGTGTTGATAAATTGGTTGAGTTGTTGATAAAGAATGGATATTCTAAATCATTTTTATTGTTGATGATAAAAGAAACTGTTGATAAATTGATTAAAAATCCTAAGGATCCATGTTGTGGAAAGTCTGAATGTAATTTGTCGGATGGGTGTGAATTGAGTGTTGATCTGGGTGATGGTAAAAATGTATATAAAAAAAATTGAGCCTAAATATGTGTTAGTATTGCCGTACTCTGAAGGCTTTACAAATTATAAGAGGAAGTTGGGTAAACTGATAGGAAATTTAGAGTATAAGATCGTCTCTAATTCGTGTAAGGTACGCAATATGTTTATTAATAAATCAAAAACTCCGGTTGGATTGTGTTCTGATCTCGTTTATCAATTTACATGTAATGGGTGTAATGCCACATACATTGGAGAGACTTCCCGTCATCTCTGTACTCGAGTTCTAGAGCATTGTCGATTGAAGGGTTTGACCAATATTAGTGAACACAATAGAGGCTGTAAAAGTGATATAGGAATGTCTGATTTTAGAATTTTGTTGAGAAGTTTTAATAGTTATTGGGAACGAGTGATATGTGAAGCATTGCTGATAAGGTCATTGGATCCAAGGATTAATGTGCAGAGTGCTGTGACTACGAATGTTTTGAATGTTTTTAAATAGTTTACGTATGTTAAATCATGTTTGTTTTTTTAATATTATTAAAATAATTGAAAATTTTAAATTACATTAATTTTTAAAAATTAGAATATAAGTAAAAAATTTAGAATTTAAAATTAATTTAAAATATATTTTTAAAAATATTTATTTATTAAAAAATTAAATTAATAAAAAATAATTTGTTTAAATTAAATGTTAATTCATAATATTTTTAGTTGGTTTTGAGTACCTGAAGATGATAGCTGTGCTATCGAAATATATCGTACGAAAGGTTTTTTATTGGCGTTATCGTTTAATTAAATCGTTGCCAAATTTATTTAATTATTAGTGTATAAATAATTTATTTTATTTTTTATTTTATTAATTATTTTTAACTTTGTACATAATATTTTACATTTTTACCAAATAACATTTTTTACATTTATGTTTTTTTCAATTTTTTATCCAGGTAAATTATTAAAAAAAAATTTTTATTTTTATATCAACAACTCAACGAATTTATCAACACTTTTTACCGAATTAGCAAGAATGGATATTCTAAATCATTTTTATTGTTGATGATAAAAGAGACTGTTGATAAATTGATTAAAAATCCTAAGGATCCATGTTTTGGAAAGTCTGAGTGTAATTTGTCAAATGGTTGTGAATTGAGTGTTGATCTAAATAATAGTAAGAATGGATATAAAAAAATGAGCCTAAATATGTGTTAGTATTGCCATACTCTGAAGGCTTTACAAATTATCAAAGGAAGTTAAGTAAACAGATGGGAAATTTAGAATATAAGATCGTCGAAACTGTCGATACTGTCAGCAAGTCTTTTTGTTTAGCCCTAAGCTATATCTGACCAGTTTTTCAAATTCAAATATGATAGTTTATTGATTTTCTGTAATTTCTCATTCTAAACTGTCACTTGTAATTATTCCATTTTTGTTATCTCTTTTTAAAGATAATTCCTTTTGTTAGAAATGATAACCTTTCAAAATCGTTTTTAGTTTACAACCCCAACATGACTAAAATGTGTTTTGTCTAGAGATCAGTATTGTAAAATGCTCTACAAGTTCCTAAAAGCCTAAATTTTCTTGCAATTTGAACGTATAATGAAATCCTTATCTGCTTTATTGTCCTTTTCAACTTAAACAATAATATTCAGTTAAATTCTATCAAGTTCAAAGAATAATCTTTGGTTTCTACATTTTTTATCTGAAAATTAAATTTTCATTTTTGACTGAATTTCCTTTTATGTTTTTATTTCCCTATGACTTGGCCGTCGCTTGCCGAGGCCCACCTAACTCCATTCTTGAAACCATTCTTTATTGCAGTAAAAATTTCTTCCTTTTTTCAAACATTTCATATATTTCTTCGCTAACTGAAGCTCCGCAATTAATAAACTAAATTTGTAAAAATATACGAAATATTACATTTTAAAACTCACTAATTTATTTGTAATTTCAAAATTTCAACAGGTGAAAAATAAAGTTTCATTTACAAAGTAGATTAGAAAGTTATTCAAGTATTCTAGTAGTTCAATTGTGCAACTTTACAATTTTAAAAATTTTTAACTTACTTTGAAATATTAGATTATTAAAATTAAAATTTTCTCATCGAAATTTACCAAATTTTTATATTTTTTAATTTTTCAAATTCTCAATTTTTTAATCCTACGCAAAATTTATAAATATAAATAAAAATATATCTATATTAGAAAATTATATTGAAATTAAATAATTAATTATTTTACATAAAATTTCATTTATTTACAATTCTGGCTAAAAGATCAAAATTTCGCATATAATTATATAAATAATAAAGAAAATGATTTATTAAAAATATAAATATAAAGAAAGATTATTTAAGAAATGAATCCAATTTATAATAATTTAAAATTAAATATTGGATTTAAATCTTAAATTATTATTTTTGTATTTAATAGAATGTTTTCATTCGCAATGTGTAATTTATGAAAAAAATGATAATTTGAAACCAAAATTATTATTATTATTATTATTATTATTATTATTATTATTATTATTATTATTATTATTATTATTATTATTATTATTATTATTATTATTATTATTATTATTAAAATATAATTAAAACAAATAACTATGTAAGCAATTTCCGCAGTGTTTATTCATAATATGAAATATGAAATATTTAGACTTAAAATATTTCCGAAGCACTCTAATACAACACTAAACAATTTTGTCGCTCTAAGTTTCTTCTTAAATTGAACAATTTCTTTGTACAACTGTTTTCGGAATATAAATGATTTTAAACAAGCATAAATACTTTAAAAATAAAATAATAAACTTTAATTTGCTAATATTAAAATCTAAATAAATATATAAGTTTTAAAAACCATTCGATCAAAATTCTAGATAAAGGACATTTTTCTTGGTTAAAGGCGGGTTTTTGAATAAACACTGCAGAGATTGGATAATATAGTAACTACACAATATTATAGTTATTTATTTAAAATGTATTTTTATAACTGATTCCACTATCGACGTTTATATAAAAAAATTTTATTATTATTATTATTATTATTATTATGATTATGATTATGATTATTATTATTTTTATTATTATTATTATTATTATTATTATTATTATTATTATTATTATTATTATTATTATTATTATTATTATTATTATTATTATTATCATTATTATTAAAGAAAGCAATTAAATTCTAGTCCCAGTTTTATTAACCATTTTAATTAAAAATATTCTAAATATATTATTTAATTAAATCAGTTTATGGAGGTTTCACAAAACTTAATGGATAAATTATCATCCCAAATATGCATTTCCGGGAAATCATGCATCTCTTGGAGTTAACAAATTGCCAATTAAAAAATTTCGTGTTCCCAGTAATAAATTAGTCAAATATTAGCAGAATGATACGATCATTAAATCATCAGTAGCATGTTGTCAATTTATTTTTAAAGGGATTTATTAATATTATTAAATATAACAATATTAATAATAGTAATAATAATAATATTATTATTAATAATAATAATATTAATGATAATAATAATAATATTAATAATAATAAAATAATAATAATTAATAATATTAATAATAATAATAATATTAATAATAATAAAATAATAATAATTAATAATATTAATAATAATAAAATAATAATAATTAATAATATTATTATTAATAATAATAATAATAATAATAATAATAATAATAATCTTTCCATTAACTTATTTTTTAATTTCAATAGTTGCATTTTAGATTTATTTTAATTTTCTTTTCTTTTAGTGGTTAATAAATTGAATTAAAATCCGCAACAGGTTTACTTTTCTTTGTTGGCACGATGTAACAGTTATTGTAACGAAATTTTATTCGTCATGAAAAATTATTTAATTTAATTATTTGGGAAAATAGCAAAGAAAATTTAAATTTCAGGTCGGCCAATTATTTTATTGAGCAGAAATAACGATTGGGGTTATTATTTTATCTCTTCAATTATGAGAAGAACGGGGGAAAAATTAAATTTTCCAGCTATAGTGGCGCTAGAAACTAACAATAAAACAAAATCAGATTTATTCGATAATTGAATTTAAAAAAGAAGAAATTTGTCAATGTCTTAAATTAGATTAGCTCTTTATACTGACAAATGAGTTGGAAGGTTATTTATTAAATATTTTTATGCTTTTTTTAAATTTTCATATTTTTAATTTATTTTCTTTATTTGATAAATAAAAATTTTAAATTTAATTCAATTAAAATTATTTAATATTATTCATTAAAGATTATTTAATATATATTTTAAAATGTTTATAATAAATTTTTAAAAATTTAAACTATTATTATTATTAGTAGTAGTACTAGTAGTAAAATTGTTTGTATTATTATCATTTAAAATGAATTTTAAATTTTCATATTTTTAATTTATTTTCTTTATTTGATAAATAAAAATTTTAAATTGAATTCAATTAAATTATTTAATATTATTCATTAAAGATTATTTAATATATATTTTAAATGTTTATAATAATTTTTTTAATTATTATTATTATTATTATTATTATTATTATTATTATTATTATTATTATTATTATTATTATTATTATTATTATTATTATTATTATTATTATTATTATTATTATTATTATTATTATTATTATTATTATTATTATTATTATTATTATTATTATTATTATTATTATTATTATTATTATTATTAGTAGTAGTAGTAGTAGTAGTAGTAGTAGTAGAATTAGTAGTAGAATTTTTTGTATTGTTATCATTTAAAATGAATTTTAAATTTTCATATTTTTAATTTATTTTCTTTATTTGATGAATAAAAATTTTAAAATGAATTCAATTAAAATTATTTATTATTATTCATAAAAGATTATTTAATATATATTTTAAAATGTTTATAATAATTTTTTTTAATTTTTATTATTATTTTAATTATTATTATTATTATTAGTAGTAGTAGTACTAGCAGTAGAATTTTTTGTATTATTATCATTTAAAATGAATTTTACATTTTCATATTTTTAATTTATTTTTTTTATTTGATAAATAAAAATTTTAAAATGAATTCAATTAAATAAAATTATTTATATTTATTCATAAAAGATTATTTAATATATATTTTAAAATGTTTATAATAATTTTTTTTAATTTTAATTATTATTTTAATTATTTTCATTTTATTTTTTGTTTTAAATTGTTTTAATCTTTAAAATCATTTTTTACTTTAATTTAAAAATATGATCTTGATAGCTTACTATTTTTCTTATATTTACTCGTAGAAATTATTTTCGTCTAAAATAATTGGTTTATTTTTATTTATTAATCTTCATTTTCAGTTTTCTTTATATTTTTCTTACAAATAGCAAAATTTAATTTTTTAAAATTTTAAAATATTTTAATAATAAAATTTTCCAAATGGAAAAACTCAACAAAAAAAATATTGAAAACAATTAATAAAAAATATAAAAGAAATGAAAATTTTAATTGGCATTATAATATTTTTCCATAAATTTTTCTCCCATCGTGTGATCTGTGTTTGAAAGGGAAAATATCAATCACCTTCAAGTGTTTCCCGTGTCATACATGTGATCTGGGAGAATTTATGCAATTAATTAATCCGTATCCCCAGTATCAAATTACTGTTTCAGTAAAGTCATGACTAAGATTATTTAAGTGTTTTAATCACAGCAATCACTTGAAACAAATGCATCTTTAAACTTATATTTATAAACAATAAAATGTTTCTCTCACCGGGTGTTGTACTATATTTTATGTTCGCATCGGTACAAATAAGGGTTTTCTCCATTTGATTATTTTCAAATTAAGATACTTGACTTTTTTCTGATGATTTGCATTAAATATGACATTTGTTTAAATATACGACTAATAAAATACTGTGATAAATAACCAAAACATTTTTATTAATTTCATTTTTTTTTCAAAATTCAATCGAGATTTTTCTTTTTCGTTCAAAGTTCACGGTATTTTTCTCTTGAAAGATTTCGAAACTTGAATCTATGCAAATAAATAAATTGAAAAATTTTTCGTCGCAGTTATCTGTCGGATAAATTCGTTGATTTCAATATGAGAGATAAAAGTCAATTTGAATTTTAGATTAAAATATTTTTAAAAACCAGATTAAAATTTATTTTTATGAAAACTAATTTGCAAATGAATTAAAATTTGATAACTATATATTTATATATGAAAATAACAACAAAATGTTTAAATATTTTTTAAGAGAGAAAACATTATTTGAATTATTTTATTATAGTTAATAATACTTAAATAATAATAATAATAATAATAATAATAATAATAATAATAATAATAATAATAATAATAATAATAATAATAATAATAATAATAATAATAATAATAATAATAATAATAATAATAATAATAATAATAATAAAAAAAAAATAATAATAATAATAATAATAATAATAATAATAATAATAATAATAATAAAAATAAAATACCAATAAAACTTATTTAATTTTAATTTTAATTAAATTTTTTATTACTTAAAATTTATTATTTTTTGTATAATGACATAATAAATTCTGTAGACTTTCTTTTTATATCCTTTAAAAAGTGTTAAATTTATATTTAAAATTATATTAATAGAATTTTTACTTTTAATTCAGCAATTACATAAAAACAACAATCGAAAAACAAGCAAAGTAAAATTACAATATTTTTTTTATTTCAGTCAAAAAAGACTAATGTTAAATTATTTAATATTTACAAAAGTACTGAATTTTATTCACAAATATTTCTGTAAAATCTCAATGATCAGGCCGGCAGAAAAATCGAATTTCTAAAAAAGAAAAAAGTTTTTCAAAATAAGAAATTAAAATTACTCTCACTTTTTAAACCCAAATATTTGCTGATCAGATTTCTATAAAATGTATTGTTTTTTGTAGATTTTAATGATGATAATTTTTTTCTGATATTTAATTTGTTTTTTTGGTTTATGTTAGTTTTATAAAAAGTACTTCTTGAATGAACTAATAGAGCTTGTTTCGGAAGACTCAAATCAAGTGGCTCTTCCTTTTGAAGTAAAATCATATTGTGATATGATGATTTGTTATCATTCTGAAATTGCAAAAAAAATATAATAATAATAATAATAATAATAATAATAATAATAATAATAATAATAATAATAATAATAAATAATAATAATAATAATAATAATAATAATAATAATAATAATAATAATAATAATAATAATAATAATAATAATAATAATAATAATAATAATAATAATAATAATAATAATAATAATAATAATAATAATAATAATAATAATAATAATAATATTAATATTATTAATAATAATAATTTTACTTGTTCATTTTTATCTGTAATTCTATAATCGAGATAATTCAAAATATTTGGGATAGAGTTTATGGATGAAGTGCATGTCGTTAAGTGGTTTTTGGAGGTAATGATGTCAGAATCAAAAGATATTTTATAATTTATTTCGTTTGAATTTATTGGAAGTGACAAAGTTTGGTCTTGAATTCCATGTTTCTTATATTTATGAGTTTTTAAAAAATATTTGTTACAAATCAACCGATCACAAATGTCACATTTTACTTTGTTTGCCAAAGGTTTCCGTATCCATTTGCATTTCTTGGAATCGAACGTGTCTAAATATCATTTTAAAAATTAGAGATCTGTTTTTATAAATTAATATATAAAATACATTGTTTATTAGAAAACGAATGCGGCATCGAGGAAACTGGATATTTCGACTCAAGTTTGATGAATTTTCTACGATCGGAATCAAGATTAAGTTCAAATTGGTTCCAAGGATTTGATTTTGAATCACCGATTGATAGTTTCTTTTCTGAATGATTTGGGCGGTTATTTTTCTCTGAATTAAGTTCCAATCTTTCCAAAGGATACGAGATGTTATGACAAATAATTCCAGATTTCAATAAATCGCTTTTGATTCCGTGAACCTTTTTCCGGTGAGTTCTGAGAAAGTATTTGTTGCATAAATCTTTCCCGCAAATATCACAACTAACTCTGTCAGCCAACTTAGCTGCTGCCATGCTGTATTTGAAAGCGTCTAAAGTATTTGAAGACAAAATCTCGTCGATTTGGTTTGTGGTTTGATTGGAAAGGAATTGTATGTTTTGAAAGAATTGTTTTTGCGCATCAGAAATCCCATTTCCGTGGTTAGCGTCGATTCTGTGAACAGTATGAGAGTGATTTGAAAGACTTAATTCATCGGGGAACCGTAAGTTGCATTGAAAACAAATATGCCATGACAAAGGCAAATTAGAGAAATTCAAACGACAAAATCCGAGCTCCCCAGCAGTTGGGCTCGGTTTCATCAACGACGAATCGTGGACTTCTGAATGGAATTGGTAAGCAGGATCCATTTGATTTACTTTTGACATTATTTCTTTGTAGTTGA
The DNA here is from genome assembly GCA_022537955.1 of Schmidtea mediterranea. Lineage (NCBI taxonomy): Eukaryota > Metazoa > Platyhelminthes > Tricladida > Dugesiidae > Schmidtea > Schmidtea mediterranea. The sequence goes on from CM039679.1 coordinate 14,008,594, forward strand.
TTGAATTGAAAAAATTGGAATCGTGGATTTCTGTTTCTTTTTTCAGTCTTTCGGACATCTGATTGAAAAGATACTTAATGTAATTAATGTCAAGATTGCAGAAATGATTTGAAGAGAAATTTTCATTTAATAAAGCACTCGAATTATGGGAAATATTCATTTCAGTCGAGTCGGGCAAGAGAGTTTTGTGAACATCGAGTTTGTGTTTTTTCAGATAATATTTATTGCAAAAATGTTTTTGGCAAATTGAACAGAAATCTTCATTGTTGTTAAAATTGGATTTTTCATTTTCCATTATTAAACATCGAGGATAAATCTCTTCGTTTGATAATTTATTTTTTGACATAATCAACCGAAAATATATAACTGTCTCTCTTCAATTAATTTAAAATTCAGAAAAAATTGAATTTTAAAATAAATAAAAACTTTATTGTTAGTTAAATATTAAATTGTAATTTTCGACCAATCAAATTAAAGACGTTTCTTTGAAATCTTAATTTGATACACAATATTCCCATAACGGTAGATAACTCATTTAGTTTACTTTATTTTCATTCGTTTGTTCGAGAGTCAATTAAAATCAAATAAAAAAGTGCCACGTGATTTTATTGGATACACAACGGCAACAAATTCAATAAGCTTTGCATTTCAGGAATTATTTTTTGAAAATTTCTTTAATTAATTAAATGAGAAATGCCAATTTGTTTTGATAGAATTAATTGAAATTAAACGTGAATTATTTTGAATTTGTTAAAATTATTTCTTTTCCAATTTCTTTGTTTTTAATCATTTTCTGTTTAAATTAATAATTATTGTAATTGTTGAATTTTATAGCTTTCAGAATAATTATTAAAAAATGAAATAAAAATAATTGCAAATTAAATTAATTGACAAAAAAACTTTGATACAATTTGAAAAACTAAAACAACATAATTCGCAAATATGAGTTTGATTAATAATTTCTTTGTTTTATTATTAACATTTTCGATGTCATGGCACTGATTTGTGACTGACATTTGAGGTTTATATTGTTGAGCGCTTATTCTAGTGTTTACGTTAAGGGTTTCAAAGTCCTAAACCATTAATTTTTACATTCGGCCCGTGAAGTCGTGTCACAATGTTTAAATATTAACCCTATAACGGTACTAGATATTTTTTAATAAAACGTTACGAAAGTATCGATTTAATTGACTTAGTTTTGGTTTATGATGTTATATCAGCGGTTCTCAAACTTTTTCAGTTGCAGAGTCCTTGAAAGACACAGATTTCTACGGAACCCTAGTTGTTTACTATTTTTTAAAAAATATAATATGTCTAACAGCATTAAATTGTATTTATGTTCATTTCTTTATTTTTAACAAAAATAAAAATTAAACATATTTTGCACATTAGAAACAAGAGTAGTAGGATGTGAGCCCGTCAGATACAACCCCCCCCACTAGCTTACGTAATTATTACGTAACATTTGACCTCTGCACGCGCTGTTGCTACCTGGAGATTGACCTTTGTCCACTAGTTGCTACCTAGTAATTGACCTTTGGTCAGTGACCTCATGATTACATCACTTGACCACTGGTCAGTGCACATTTATTATGTCACTGGTCACACTTATTACGTCACTGGTCACACTTATTAAGTCACTACTCGGAGACTAGTTACCTAACTGTTATTATGTCACGTAGTTGTGGACCAACACACCTACCTTCTAGAACCTTCCACACACCTACCTTCTAGAACCTTCCACACACCTACCTTCTAGAACCTTCCACACACCTACCTTCTAGAACCTTCCACACACCTACCTTCTAGAACCTTCCACACACCTACCTTCTAGAACCTTCCACACACCTACCTTCTAGAACCTTCCACACACCTACCAACTTCCACACACCTACATTCTAGAACCTTCCACACACCTACAATCTTAAACATTACTCACACACATACCAACCAACGATCCACACACACACACACCCATCCGCACCCATCCGTACCCATCAGTACCCATCCGCACCGATCCGCACCGATCCGCACCGATCCACACCGATCCGCACCGATCCGTACCGATCCGTACCGATCCGTACCGATCCGCACCGATCCGTACCGATCCGTACCGATCCGCACCGATCCGCGCCCAACACGCCTACAACTACGTCTACGACTAAGTCTACGACTTAACAAAATCACTCACTAGTACTATTCAAAATTTTATTAAATATAACAAGTTTGTTTCACTAACGACAACAGATATTTTACTGAAAACTGATTCCTCTGCTACTCAAACCATGCAAATAGTTACTGAAAATGAAGAACCTGTCACCAGTAAACTACGCAAAACCATGACTAAGAAACGAAAATATGACGAAAGTTATTTATCTCTTGGATTTGTAGATGCTAATAATATACCTCAATGTGTTTTATGTGCAAAAATATTTCCAAATAGTCCTATGGTGCCTGCAAAGATGCGCCGTCATTTGGAATCTGTACATGCAGAATATAAAGATTAAAAAAACTGAATATTTCATGCGTAAACGAGATGATTTCTTACGAGGTCAAAACTTGTTTCAACTTTTAAAACTGTGAATGAAAAAACTACTTATCTTGTTAGCATCTTATTTTAAAATTGAAACCTTTAAAGCATCATATCTTGTTAGTTATCGTATTGCTTCAGTAGGCGAAGCCTATTCAATAGGTGAGAGATTAATAAAACCTTGTGCAATTGATATTGCTAAACGCCTCTTTGATGAAAAATCAGCAAAAGCAGTTTCTACAGTACAGTTATCCAATGACACAGTAACACATCGTATTATAGATTTAGCAGCCAACGTCAAATATGAATTAATATCTCGCTTAAAGTATTGTAATTTCGCTCTGCAAATGGATGAGTCTACAGGTGTGGCTGGACTTGCAGTATTACTTGTATTTGTAAGATATCAGTATCTTGATTCCATTGAAGAAGATCTTTTATTATGTGAAACATTGCAAAGCTATACTACAGGCGAAGAAATTTTCAACATCGTGCATAATTTTGTTGAGAACAATGGATTAGATTGGAAAAACTATTAATATATGCACTGATGGTGCTAAAACAATGGTAGGTAAGACTGTTGGAGCTGTCTGAAGAATAAAAATTTAGCACTAAACAGCACCAATAGCCACTGCATTCTTCACCGTCAAGCTCTTGCAGTAAAAAAATACCAATTTTATTGAAAAATGTCCTTGATGAGGCAATAAAAATAATCAATTTTGTTAAATCGCGACCTTTGAAAACACGACTTTTCAAAATTCTTTGCGATGATATGGGCAGTATTCATAAAAATCTACTCTTACATACCGAGGTGCGATGGCTATCCCGTGGCAAGGTACTTTTAAGACTGTTCGAGTTGCGTTGTGAATTGGCATCTTTACGAGATGAATTTACAACAAAGGTTGACAGATAAACTATGGTTGTTTCGACTTTCGTACTTGGCTGACATTTTTTTCAAAAACAAACGAAGTGAATCTCTCACTTCAAGGAAAAAAGTGACTTTATTTACAGCCAACGATAAAATTGAAGCTTTTATAAAAAAATTAGACTTTTGGATTACTTGTTCTCGAACTCATGATTTGAATTGCTTCCCAACACTAATGGATTTTTATAATGAAATTGATGGCGAGATTGGAGAAAATGATATGTCGGGATTGTGTGGTGAAATTTGTGAACATTTGGTGGGTATATTAAATTGTGTCAACCAATATTTCCCAGATGACCATAATAAAAAAATTAAAAATAAATGAATGGGTCAGAAAATCTTTTGAAGTCATTCAAAAACCGATAGAATTCACAGTTGATGAATATGAAGCTTTTATTGATATAATTTCGGATTCCTCACTGCAGTTAAAATTTGAAAAACTACCTTTGTCGGATTTCTGGTGCTCTATTAAAGAAGAATATCCAAATGTATCAAAGAAAGCAGTTAATATACTTATTCTTTCGCTACTACCTATATGTGTGAGTCTGGATTTTCATCTTACGCGTCGACGAAAATCAAATACCGCAATAAACTAAACGCAGAAGCTGACATGCGGATTCAACTATCATCCATAAAAAATTATTATTAGTTTTGTTTTTGTAGTCCTTGTTAGTAGTAGGATGTGAGCCCGTCAGATACAACCCCCCCACTAGCTTACGTAATTATTACGTAACATTTGACCTCTGCACGCGCTGTTGCTACCTGGAGATTGACCTTTGTCCACTAGTTGCTACCTAGTAATTGACCTTTGGTCAGTGACCTCATGATTACATCACTTGACCACTGGTCAGTGCACACTTATTATGTCACTGGTCACACTTATTACGTCACTGGTCACACTTATTAAGTCACTACTCGGAGACTAGTTACCTAACTGTTATTATGTCACGTAGTTGTGGACCAACACACCTACCTTCTAGAACCTTCCACACACCTACCTTCTAGAACCTTCCACACACCTACCTTCTAGAACCTTCCACACACCTACCTTCTAGAACCTTCCACACACCTACCTTCTAGAACCTTCCACACACCTACCTTCTAGAACCTTCCACACACCTACCAACTTCCACACACCTACATTCTAGAACCTTCCACACACCTACAATCTTAAACATTACTCACACACATACCAACCAACGATCCACACACACACACACCCATCCGCACCCATCCGTACCCATCAGTACCCATCCGCACCGATCCGCACCGATCCGCACCGATCCGCACCGATCCGCACCGATCCGCACCGATCCGCACCGATCCGCACCGATCCGTACCGATCCGTACCGATCCGCACCGATCCGTACCGATCCGTACCGATCCGTACCGATCCGTACCGATCCGTACCGATCCGTACCGATCCGCACCGATCCGTACCGATCCGTACCGATCCGCACCGATCCGCGCCCAACACGCCTACAACTACGTCTACGACTAAGTCTACGACTAAGTCTAAGACTTAACAAAATCACTCACTAGTACTATTGGTATTATTATTATACTTTTTACTTCATATAAACGTATGAGTTTCGTTTACCTCATTGATTCATGTTACTTACATGTGATATATTAAAAAATTATATTTACATGAAATTTTCAATTGTTAATTATATTATTACATAAAAATTATAAATAATCATTAAACATAATAAATTAAGATCAAACTCGTCTTAAAAATAAATGTTCAATTCTAAATTATTTAGCTTACTGACTATTTTGTTAGTAGTATATTACATAACATTTTATCAAATAATCATAAAACTTTAATAATTTTCATGAAAATTTAAGTTTAAAAGCACTATATTCATAGTTTATTTAATTAAAAGTCACTCAAAACTTAAATTTTATCACTGGATTTACAAAATTTTAAGAAAATAATTCAACAAGTTTAAAATTTCAACTTAACTAAATGTAAAAAATTAAATTATACAAGATTTACTTTACCAATTTCTATAAAATTTTAAATTTACACCAAATAAATATACAGATTTATATTCTATTAAAAAATTTAATTTTTAAAATAAAAAATAATTCGCCCACTATAGGAGTTGAACCCACGACTCAACGAATTATTACCGACATCAGACTGTTACAAGTCTCATTTAATAATAATTACAAAACAATAGAATAAAAAGACAAACACATTACAAGACAACATTTATTTAAGTAAAAGCTTCAATATCTTCAGTGGCATTGATACCTAAATAATGTCCGAATGCAAAACTTTTGTTTTTACCTACCCATTGACGTTTATCATCGTTGTTACTTAAAGCAATTTTACTATTTTTAAAAGTAAACAACTGATGATTTCTCGTCCCTATTCTCGTTTGAGGAACAGAAAAAATTGTATCGTTTCTATAACAATCAAGATAAGAAAGATGCTTTATTTCAGTTCCTTCCAAAGTAATTCCCTTTGCTTTATTACTTTCAGTTTCACCTAAAAGACTATAGCATTTCGGTCGTAAGAAAACCCATTCCTTATATCCAAGTCCCTTACTCTCATCTTTGAATTTACCTATTACTGAGTCAAGTTTTCTTGAATACAAAGGATGACCAATATCATAATTCGAAGTGTCCAAAAGATTATCCGAAACCATTGCAGGTAAAAGAGTACTTAATTTACAGTTTTTAATTTCAAGGAAGAAAGAGTCAGTGTCGCCAGCAACAATGTCAATCCTTACAATTGAAAAGATTCCTATATTTCTCTAATTCAACATACTGGAGCTGATACATCCGTAATTTCGATAAATCAAGAACTGTTTGACCGATATAACTAGGTCGGTCTAAACAATTAATTCTTTATTTAGATGAGCTGCTATTAGATCATCGTCAATCTTTATACACTTTCTGAAAGACGGCTTTGATGAATATGTAACCATCTTTTCAAATGAATTACATAATCTTAAATTCATTCGTTTTTTAAGATTTTCCACAGATTTTCCATAAAGACTATTATTTAAAAGTTTGAAATAGTTCTTATCAAGATTATTTGTAGCATCTGCTCTCAAACATGTGTTTGTATCAATATACTCTTTAAAAATCTTTGCCTGTTTAAACCTTATAGCTCTATGAATCTTAACAACCTTAACACCAAGAGAAACAAACATCTTTAGAAGTCTCCAATGAATAACATAGTTTTTCTTGGGATAATGAGTGAGCATTAATTTTTCAACTTTAGAATGATGTGGACACATCTTTTCAGGCGCCACAGGGAATTTATCCAAAACTCATGTACACTTTCAGGAATTTCGAGATCAACTTCCATCGTGTAACCATATGAAAGCGTTTCAATATCTGTACTCATACACTCATCCAAAATAGAATCAAGATTATTAATTACCCAACTAAAATCACCGAAAGGAAGACTTTGGCTAAGAGCCCAACCATACAGATTTTTGGTACATTACAGTTTTTAATAAGAGCAACAAAGTAGAATAATCACAAAAACAATTTATAACACAAAGTAAAAATATAAACAATTTTTAAATATATTTAGTTAACAATAGCAATTCTAGCATTATCAATTCTCCATATTGGTGACATAACTTCATTTTGATCAACTTTATAACCTTGAATAGTAATATTAATGTACCAACTTTCCATTTCTTTGAATTGGATTTCTTCAAAAGCATCATAATATCGAGTGTTTCTAGAAATAATATAATTGTTTTCACTGCAACATAATTTCTTATTGATTTGATGTAAAATTTTATTGATTGAATCTGCATCTTCCTTCATAATATTCACCTGAAGTTTTGAAAATTGAGTTTGACTTAATTTAGCAGCTTTGGAAAATTTATATTCTATTTCATTCACTAAGAAGTACATTCTATGACCGTGATATATCTGAACCGGCTTCAAATTTACATCTTTTCTTGTTCGAGTATTTTTGGCTGTTTCGTTCTGATTTATTACCATCATGGATTTATCGCTAAAAGTCCATGCATCTGAAAATGAAAATAATTTACAAATTTCAATATTTATACTTAAAAGTAACACGTGTGCGTCCAATCATAATCATTTTAATAAAAAGGTTTACTATATAAACAAAATTATGAAAACCAATTAAAACATAACTAAAAAAGACAACAAAATTTAAATACAAAATAATTTATTTTTAATTCAAGTCTTCGATCCATCTTGCCAGCATATACAGCAGATCGGCTTTTGCCTTTTCCGCCCTCCAATTGTTACAAACAATTGCAGGGTGATCCGCAAATGGCTTCGTTTTTATCGGGTTTTGTTTTCTGTCTTTATACTCCATCAGAATCTTTTCGACGCTGATACCAGTCGCCTCAAAGATTCTATATGGTATAACTTCCGGAGCCCAGAATGCCATGTTTTTCTTTAGCTCGGGATATGAGAAGACTATCCTTTCAATAAGGAATTGAATAGCCATTTCTAAAACCATAAATTAAAAGATATCAATTTATAATTAAAGAACTTACCATCAGTTGTATTGTTTCTCATTTTGTTATTTGAATGAATAACTCACTTGTATTTATACTATTTTTAAACACACATCAGACTCATTTCATCGAATCAGAATCATTCACACAAATTACAAACACATCACAGCCAATTAAAACTATACACAACTATTACATCTACGTTAGGTAATGCTAAGTAAAAACTTTAAGATTTCATCGTTTTCAATGACTGACTTAATATCATCAATAATATTTCCAACAATTTCATGATAATCCAATGTTTTAAGACCTAAAATTACTATTTTACCACTAGCAAACACGTTAACACATAAAGGATTATATTTAACATATCGTAAAGCTGGGAATATTTCAGGTTCATATATACAATTAATTTTGTTCAATAAATCATATAAATTAATATCTACTCCAATATCGGTAGTTACTGTAATTGATTGAATTTGAACATTTTCAATTGTAAATGGTAAATCTTCAACTTTTAGAGGCTGCTTACATCCATAATTCGACACTTACCTGACTTGAAAATATAATTGGATACTTACCACTTCGATCTACAATTTGTTGTGGTTTCCCAAATGGAAAATTCATGTGAGAAACTGAACATCTTCCTTTATAATTTATGTTGCTAAGCATCTATGACGTAATTATTTTTGAATATTTTTTATTCGTGTATAACTATTAATTTAAACAAATATAAACAATATAATTAAAGTTAATATTTAAAATGGAATTAAGAAATGATGCAGTATATCAAATTGTTGGTCCAAGCGGAAGTGGGAAAACATTATTTGTTTGTAAATTATTACAATCAAACATGTTTAAATCAAAGTTTAATAAAATATATTGGCATAGGGGAGCCGATGATGAACATGGAATGACACAGGACCAATTTTGTAAAATAAAAATGATAATTATAAAAGGGTTTGATAAAAATTGGGTATCTAGATTACGGCAAGGGGATGTGATAATTATCGATGATTTATATCAAGAAGCGAATAAAGAAAAGGATTTTAATAATTTATTTACAAAGATAGCTAGACATAAAGGTGTTACAGTTATTTTTATAACACAAAATCTTTTTCACCAAGGAGGATCTCACAGAACTCGCAATTTGAATGTCCAATATTTGATTGTTTTCAAAAATCCTAGAGATGCAACTGTTATTGATTTCCTTGCAAGACAGGCTTACCCTAATAATCGTAATTTCTTGATAAACGCCTTTCAAGATGCAACCAAAATTCCACATGGATATATTTTTCTTGATTTTACACAGCAGTGCAATGATGATTTACGAGTTAGAACTGATATTTTCAATAAAGAAGGTGCAATATTTTATAAACAAAGTTGAAAATGATGCTATATACATCTAATCATGCTACTTAAAACTCGTGTTAAACATCCAAAATTATCAAAACTTCGAAAAGTATTTAAAAGACTCGTGAACCACTGATTCCGCCAACGACTAGTTTCACTCCATCTAAAAAACTTATAACTGAAATATTCCTGCACAAAATCTTATTTCACACAATTTAAAATCAATTCCGAATAAAATGAAAAGTCTATAAAATCAAGTCATCGTAGTTTTCCATTTTTTAATGCTTTACTAAAGGCTCCAAGTGTGAAAAGAATTATATCTTACAATCTTTTCCAATTACGTTATTGACGATTTACTTGATATTATAGTTAAAGTTGTCAAAGGTAAAATTGAAATCAGTAAATCAAGTAAAAAGGTATTAGACAAACACAAAAACCACTGTTATCACTTGTAAATTCAAAAAAATCGAATGCAGATGCGTAAAATAGTATATAAAAAACAAAGGTGGTTTTATTGCAGCGTTGCTACCACTAGCATTATCATTATTAGGTGGAGTAATAGGAAATTCATTATCATAAACAATGGGTATAACTACTTCATTACCTAATCTTATACTTAATTTTAAGTCTACATGTTTGTAATGGAGAAAATTTGGACAATCCAAAAACGAAGCAGGTTTTCAGTGGGGTAGAAAAGCTAAAGAAAAAAGTTACAAACTCGAAAAAAGAGACGCAAAAATGGTTATCAGGTCAACTGGCTTACAGTTTGAACAAACCGATGTTGAAAAAGGTTTCCAACGAGAGCATATAAAACATATGGAATTAATGATTTATGGCAAATGGATTTGATGGAAATGATACCATTTTCTAAAATTAACAAGGGCTACAAGTATATTTTGACATGTATTGATGTTTTTAGTAGATTTGTTCGCGCTATACCAGTCAAAACAAAATCTGCAAATGAAATGGCTTTAGCAATAAAATCAATGTTTAAAAATGGAAAACCGATTAATTTACAAACTGATTTGGGTAAAGAATTTTACAACAGTAAAGCTAAAGAAATAATAAAAGGAATAAATCATTACTCCGTATTTTCACAATTCAAAGCAGCACATGTTGAACGATTTAATCGAACATTAAGGGATAAACTTAAAAGGTATTTCGTGCATCAGGGTTAATAAAACATGGATAAATGTTTTTACCAAAAATGATTTTCAGTTACAATCATTCATCTCATAGAGGTTTAAAGGGATTGAAACCGATAGATGTAACTTCAAAAGATAGTTTTATTCAGGAAGAACAAATTAAAAAGCCAAATATAATGTCGATGATTATGTAAGAATATCTAAATATCAGCATCACCATTCATTAGAATTTTGATAACAATTGGAGTGATGAAGTTTTTCAAATCTCAAAGATTAATTCAGCTCAAAATCCAATCATGTATGTTATAAAAGATGGAGAAAATAATGAGGTATCTGGTAAATTCTACGAACAAGAGCTACAAGTTATTCTCCACCAACAGTATTTAGAATTGAAAAGATTTTGAAAACTAAAATGGTGAATAAAGATAAACAATATTATATCAAGTGGCATGGATATCAAAACCCATCATGGATATCCTCAAAAGATCTAGTAAAATGAATTTCTACATGATTTTACCGAGCAATAGTTGTCCAACAATTCATCCAGACAATCAAGCCAGTAAATTTATGGTCAATCTACAAAACCCGATTTATTTACAGGGTAATTGGGAAGTAGCTTTGCAAGATTTTACATTTGTATATAGTACGTTTCCATTTTATAGTAAAGCAAAGATTGAATACAAAGAAATTGTATCGAAATCAGTTAGCAGTCTTTACTTTATTGAACCGGAAAAAAGAAGAATGCCAATAAAGAATTCAACGAGCATAGTTACATGTACATAACTAAAGGAGTTTTACATATTTATTGTAATTTCTACCATTCCAAATATCATTTGAAGATATGCAAAGTGCAAAACGAATGGGTGTATCTGAACCAATAATTACAAGTCCCAGTGAGTCATTTCAAATAGTAGTTCCACCAAATACAGATATGAATAATGTAGTAAAAATAAAGTTAACATATAACACTGTAATTCAATCAGTTTTCTCATTTCGTGATAATTTGTACTTGACAAATCTTATGGACTTGTATGATTATATAGTGTACAACTGTCCTCATATTTTTACATCTCTTCAAATAAAAGATAAAATATTCACATTCAGTATTCAAGATAATATTACAGAGGTTGTATTCGATAAAAACTTGGTTAGTTCACTTGGATTAGAGAAGCAAACATATAATGTGAAACAATTTGAGAGTATTTATAAGCAAAGTTATATGATCATCATCAACAAATGTTCATCTATAGTAACATTATTGAACCAGTAATTGTTGGCGATTCTTTAGTTCCCTTATTGAAAGCAGTCTGGATTAAAAAATATGAACAAGATGAAGTTGTACAAATTGTATTGGATAATCCGATGTATTTATCGCTTTCCACGTCATGTATAAACAATATAGAAATTAATATTCGTGATGATGGTGGGAAACTTATCAACTTTCCAAAAAATTCAAAAACACATTTGACATTACATTTTCGTAAATTAAATGATTAATCCAGATATAATTTCATTGTATAGTAATAGCCAAAACTGGTGGCGAAATACCATATTTTATTGGTAAGCAGTATGGGTTTGGTTGGTTACGAACAATTGGAAGATTTGCATTACCAATTCTTAAGCGTATAGGCAGTTTTGGAATGAAAACAGCAAAGGATGTGATAATGAATGATAAGAAATATTACCATCATTAAAATCAAATGCTCTGTCTGAAATTAGTAAAGCTTTACCGGCAGTATCAACAATGTTACCTGGTGTTGCAAACATGTTTAAGAGTGAGGAACCTCAGCCTGAATATACTGCATCAGGTGGATCCATGCCAAAACGTAGAAAACATGGTAGGCATATAAACAAACGAATGAAAGGACATGGAACTATATTTCAAAAATGATTTGTGGAAAATCTGAATTATGCATTTTCGATCGTCCATCACCTCAAGCAGTAATTGAATATGGTGCATTTGAAGAAGTATTTCCGATGAATTCAATTACTGATAGTAAGAAATGATGTTGAATTTTACATTAATGGTTCCAAACTGAATATTTGGATTTGAATGATACTTTATTAACTGTTCAAATTAAAGTTGTAAATGTCGACAGAAAAATATGGTGGATACTTTAGATGTTAAGCCAAACAATTACATGTTTCATACACTTTTTAAAGACGCAATTCTTGGGTTTAATCATATTAAAATTGAGGGAGGTAACAATACTTATGCACACAAAGCATTGATTGAAACTATATTAAATTATAACGGTGATACTAAAAATACTTGTCTTACACCTATGGGATATGGAAATTCTGAAGAAAGAAAAAGTTGGATAAAAGACTCAAAGGTTTTTACAATGTGTTCCTCACTACAGTTTGATTTTATGGATCAACCAAAATATTTACTTCCTGGTGTCAATGTTCACATTAGATTAAAACGATCTGATTCTGCATTATCATTATTTCAAAAACTGGGGAACCAACATGTCAATTACTAGATGCTAAATTAATGATTCGAAGAGTTCGTGTTGAATCGTCAGTATTAGCAGGTCATCAACTTGGTCTTAATTCAAAACATGCGATTTATCCAATTAAAACAAAAGAAATTGTTTCAGTTTGCTATTGGTAAAGGTGCATCATCATTCTATAAGGAACAGATATTTGGAGATAGAAGAATGCTAATTTTATTCTTGTAACTTTTTCAAAGTGAATCTCAATATAACGGTTCATATACTGATTCAAGCTCAAAATTCAGACATTATAATGTCACTTCATTATCTTTATCAAAAAACACAGATTATCGCGAAACATATACTCAAGATTTCGAAAATAACAATTTCTGTACCACATATATGCAAAGTATTGTGAGAAATATGGGTTATTTAGATAAAAACCTAAATTGTGGAATATCTCTTGATGATTTTAAATCAAAATATCCATTTTTCACATTTGTTTTGGCACCTGATTTTGATTTAAATCAAAGTCAATTACCTCAAAATGGAAATTTACGATTGGATATAAAGTTTTCAAAAGCTGTTGAAGAACCAGTACATGTAATAATATATGGCGTATTTGAAAACGAAATTCAAATTACTGCAAATCGAACTGTACTAGTATAAATATAGTAACTCAATGTAATCAGATTATCATGAAGTAAGATTTTAATTAATAATTAATTTTATTTAATTAGCTCTATTCAGGTTGATAAAATTGGAAAACAGTTGTTGGGGAATGAGTTTGTTGGTGTATATCCTTTAGATAAAATTCCATATCTTGATGATAACAATGCAATAGTGGTTAATACTCAATCATCTAATCTTGGCGGTGAACACTGGATTGCTGTATATGTGAAACCAAATAAAATCCATGTTTTCGATCCAATGGGATTCTATTATCCAGCTTTATTAGTTAGTAAATTACAAACAATAGGAAAGTCAATTGTATACAATAAACATCGATATCAAAATCCTTTAACAACAACTTGTGGTCAACATTGTCTTGTTTGGCTAAACTCAATGTATAAACGTATTGATTTTAAATAAATGTTTTTTAAAATGTCTAGTTATTTTATTGATATTAGTGTTTTTGAAAATGAATTTGGTGGATTAGTTATAAAAGAATTATGTATGATCAATACTAATAATATTTTAAGACCATTACATTGGGTGTTTTCGTCAAACGAATATCATGAAGATCAAATACTTAACGGACAAAATTTTTTCTGTCCAACGTGTATATTAAGTACTATCGGTTCTGATCGAAAAACAGCTATTTTCTATGTGACAGATGAAACAAAAGAAAAGATTTTAAAAATATATTTCCCATCTTTGAGAATTGTAAAGTATTCATTAAAAGAATATCAGAGTTTTCCAAGAAACATATCTTGTCCATTTTATGAGCATGATGATGATTGTGCTTATAAAAACTGTTTACTTGGTGCTTTAGATTATCTGAAATATTAAAATATATGTATGCAATTTACCGTGTTTTGATTGGTTAATCTGTTGTAGTGGTGATAACGTAATTATTCATATATAAGGATATATTTTTCATTTTATGGTCACTTTTTATATATACCCAATTTCGAGTAATAATCAATATGGTAAAACTTTTAATTTTAATTTTAATTTTATTATTATTTTATTTAGAATAATAATTCATCCAATATCAATAATTCAAACAAATACCAAATACAAATCATATGGTAAATTTTAAATTTTATTTGAAAATTATTAAATTTATTTAGAATTCTAATAACTTTCCTAGTCAAATGTATTGGCAGAATATGAATGCTAACTTTGTAAGATTTAAATTTAAATTAAATGTTTATTAATTATTTATTTAGAATATGCCATATACTAACATGCCTTGGTATTATCCAAATTTCCAATTTGCCAATCCAAACTTTCAAAACATGCAAAACGTTCCACAATTTCAAAACATGCAAAATTTTAACAACAATCTTCAAAATTCATCATCAAATATGCCTCATATTAATAAAAAATTAAATGGGAAGAAAATTAAATGTAAGTATTCTTTGAATTTTTTAAATTGTTTTTAAGTAATAATTTAAATAAAGAATTAAATTTTTTTTTTTTTTATATTTTAAAAAATATTTCTTTTAAATTCTAGTTATTATAATGATTTAAAATTAGGTATATAAATTAGCGATTAAAAATCTTTAAAAATAAATAGTTTAGATTGATAATTTGATTGTAAACTGTTTATTTTTAAAAATATTTAATTACATAATTTATATAACCTTTTACATAAGGTTGAAAATAGTTTAACCTTTTCATGTTAAAGGGTTTGAATTTGGTAATTTATTAACCTTTTAAATAACTTTTAATAATTACGCCATAATTTTCAAAAATAATTTTCACTTATAATTATTTTTATACAAATAGGTAATTTATACCCTCAGTACTGTAATTCATCCATGAATCATAGTGACGAATGCCATGACCTAATGAAGAAATATTATCGCCATCAGTTCAATGGCATTGAAATCTTTATATGTACCGCGTGCAAAACTTACCATGCCCAACCCTATCTTGATTTCTTTTCTGATCATAAGGTTCATTTAACGCAGTTTAAACAGAATAAACTCGATTTCTTTCGTTTGATTTTTAAGGCTGACGATTTTAAAATTAAGAAAAGAAAATCTGATATTGGTTTGAATTTAGGGACACCTAAAATATCAAAAAATGAAATAATTAGTGATGATAAAGATAACATCCAAATAGGTGGTTCTGTCGACATTAGTAATGACCCAATTGTAGAATTAGATTTAAGAGGATCTCGTAAATTACTAAAATTTAATATTGACGAATTTAATGTTAATCAAATAACATTAACAGATAGAATTATAACCCGGCTAAAAATTGAAATTAATAAAATGGGGAACGTTAAAATTCAATTTGCTGTAAATATCCAATTTGAGAAAGATGATATAACTAAAGATGAATTTATATCTAATAACGCCGAGGTCTTCTCAGATAATTTTCTTGTTGAAGGAGTTAGAAAATTAAATGAAAAAATAGAAAGATTTACTCAATTAGGTAGTGGATGGACTATTTCTAGAATTCGAGAAATTCATTTTATCTTGACTAAATATTCCCAAATAAATAGATTAACTGGTCACGGTTTTATTGAGGCTCCTCTTGCACTTAAAGGGAAAAGAGCTATTATTAATATTAAGAATAGTGACAATCTTTGTTTTATATATAGTATCTTGGCTTTGTTGAAGCATGACGTTCTTGTAAATAATCGTAGTAATATGTATAGCTATACTAACTTCCTGAATGAATTAAATTATGATGAGATAGATGACTGTCCTATGAGATTGTGCAATATAAGTAGGTTTGAGGAAAAGAATCCAGGTCTTGCAATTAATATCTTGTCTTATAACCCAACTGTTATTAATAGTGATGAAAATGAAAATGACGATTTTGTTCCTCATCATCCTCATTTGGATATTATTCATCGCACTAAAGTGACTGACGTTGATCCTTTGTATCTTTTACTTCTCGAAAATGATGAACAATATCATTATACTGCTGTTATTGACTTGCAACGCCTAATGAATTCACATATTAATGATATAGTTAGTGTACGGATACAATGTCAATGGTGTCCTAGATGTCTTAATGGTTTTCGTTTGCAGGATGCTTTTAACAGTCACTATGCATTGTGTATCAAAAATCAGGTAGGAACAACTTTATACACTCTTCCTCAAAATAAATATTTAGAGTTTGGTGATTACTCAAAAACAGTAACCCCACCATTTGTAATTTATGCAGACTTTGAGTCAATTTTACCGATTGACATAAGATTTCATCAGAAACATCTACCAATATCCGCAGGACTATTATTAATTAATAACTTTAATAATACTAAATCGTATTTTAGTTTCATTGGTTTAGACTGTGTCTTGGAATTTTTGAAAAAGATAGAGGAAATTGCGGCGACAATTGTACAACCTTATTTTGATCTTTTTAGTGATTCAAACATTATTCCGCTATCATTTAATCAGGAAAATGCTTTTAAATTTTGCTTGAATTGTTATCTTTGTAAGAAACCCATTAGAAATCGTGTTAAAGTTTACGAACACTTTTCAGGTCGTTATCTTGGGGCTGCTTGTAGTCTTTGTCGTAATGTTAGAAGAAATCGTCAGCATTTACCTGTTATTTTTCATAATCTTAGGGGTTATGACCTTCATCACATTTTGAAGTATGGTCTTAGTAGTTTTCCTTCTTGGGATTTGAATATCATTCCAACTACAACAGAAAAGTTTATATCTTTGATAGCACATATCGATAAAGTATCAGTTAGGTTCATTGATAGTTATCAGTTTGTTAGCGCATCATTAGACAATGCAGTTAAAACTCTTTCTAACTTTCCTTTGACAGATTCTGTATTTACTGGTTCAATAATGGGTTGTAAAGGTATTTTTCCTTATAATTTTGCAAAGAGTTTGGAAATCTTGGAAACAACTTTTGAATTACCACCAATTTGGCCTGAAGTGACAGAATCACAATATTTGAGAGCTCAAAAGATTTGGAATGAGAATAATTGCAATACCTTGTTAGATTATATGATGGTATACTTGAAATTAGATGTATTTCTTCTTGCTGACTTTTTTCAACAATTTCGTTCAAAGAGTATTGCACATAACGGTTTAGATCCCTTAAATTTTTACGGTATACCTGGAATGAGTTGGGCTTCTGCTTTGATGACATTGAAAGAACCCATTGAACTCCTTACCGATATGGAAATGTATAATTTCTATGAAGGAGGGATCAGGGGTGGAATAACATTTGTGAATAAACATTATGTTAAAACTTCTGATGATACAGAATTGTTATATATTGATATCAACAATCTGTATGGTTGGGCTCTTAGCCAAAGTCTTCCTTTCGGTGATTTTAGTTGGGTAATTAATAATCTTGATTCTATTTTGGATGAGTGTATGAGTACAGATATTGAAACGCTTTCATATGGTTACACGATGGAAGTTGATCTCGAAATTCCTGAAAGTGTACATGAGTTTTTGGATAAATTCCCTGTGGCGCCTGAAAAGATGTGTCCACATCATTCTAAAGTTGAAAAATTAATGCTCACTCATTATCCCAAGAAAAACTATGTTATTCATTGGAGACTTCTAAAGATGTTTGTTTCTCTTGGTGTTAAGGTTGTTAAGATTCATAGAGCTATAAGGTTTAAACAGGCAAAGATTTTTAAAGAGTATATTGATACAAACACATGTTTGAGAGCAGATGCTACAAATAATCTTGATAAGAACTATTTCAAACTTTTAAATAATAGTCTTTATGGAAAATCTGTGGAAAATCTTAAAAAACGAATGAATTTAAGATTATGTAATTCATTTGAAAAGATGGTTACATATTCATCAAAGCCGTCTTTCAGAAAGTGTATAAAGATTGACGATGATCTAATAGCAGCTCATCTAAATAAAGAATTAATTTGTTTAGACCGACCTAGTTATATCGGTCAAACAGTTCTTGATTTATCGAAATTACGGATGTATCAGCTCCAGTATGTTGAATTAGAGAAATATAGGAATCTTTTCAATTGTAGAATTGACATTGTTGCTGGCGACACTGACTCTTTCTTCCTTGAAATTAAAAACTGTAAATTAAGTACTCTTTTACCTGCAATGGTTTCGGATAATCTTTTGGACACTTCGAATTATGATATTGGTCATCCTTTGTATTCAAGAAAACTTGACTCAGTAATAGGTAAATTCAAAGATGAGAGTAAGGGACTTGGATATAAGGAATGGGTTTTCTTACGACCGAAATGCTATAGTCTTTTAGGTGAAACTGAAAGTAATAAAGCAAAGGGAATTACTTTGGAAGGAACTGAAATAAAGCATCTTTCTTATCTTGATTGTTATAGAAACGATACAATTTTTTCTGTTCCTCAAACGAGAATAGGGACGAGAAATCATCAGTTGTTTACTTTTAAAAATAGTAAAATTGCTTTAAGTAACAACGATGATAAACGTCAATGGGTAGGTAAAAACAAAAGTTTTGCATTCGGACATTATTTAGGTATCAATGCCACTGAAGATATTGAAGCTTTTACTTAAATAAATGTTGTCTTGTAATGTGTTTGTCTTTTTATTCTATTGTTTTGTAATTATTATTAAATGAGACTTGTAACAGTCTGATGTCGGTAATAATTCGTTGAGTCGTGGGTTCAACTCCTATAGTGGGCGAATTATTTTTTATTTTAAAAATTAAATTTTTTAATAGAATATAAATCTGTATATTTTATTTGGTGTAAATTTAAAATTTTATAGAAATTGGTAAAGTAAATCTTGTATAATTTAATTTTTTACATTTAGTTAAGTTGAAATTTTAAACTTGTTGAATTATTTTCTTAAAATTTTGTAAATCCAGTGATAAAATTTAAGTTTTGAGTGACTTTTAATTAAATAAACTATGAATATAGTGCTTTTAAACTTAAATTTTCATGAAAATTATTAAAGTTTTATGATTATTTTGATAAAATTGTTATGTAATATACTACTAACAAAATAGTCAGTAAGCTAAATAATTTAGAATTGAACATTTATTTTTAAGACGAGTTTGATCTTAATTTATTATGTTTAATGATTATTTTATAATTTTTTATGTAATAATATAATTAACAATTGAAAATTTCATGTAAATATAATTTTTTAATATATCACATGTAAGTAACATGAATCAATGAGGTAAACGAAACTCATACGTTTATATGAAGTAAAAAGTATAATAATAATACCAATAGTACTAGTGAGTGATTTTGTTAAGTCGTAGACTTAGTCGTAGACTTAGTCGTAGACGTAGTTGTAGGCGTGTTGGGCGCGGATCGGTGCGGATCGGTACGGATCGGTACGGATCGGTGCGGATCGGTACGGATCGGTACGGATCGGTACGGATCGGTACGGATCGGTACGGATCGGTACGGATCGGTACGGATCGGTACGGATCGGTGCGGATCGGTGCGGATCGGTGCGGATCGGTGCGGATCGGTGCGGATGGGTACTGATGGGTACGGATGGGTGCGGATGGGTGTGTGTGTGTGTGGATCGTTGGTTGGTATGTGTGTTAGTAATGTTTAAGATTGTAGGTGTGTGGAAGGTTCTAGAATGTAGGTGTGTGGAAGTTGGTAGGTGTGTGGAAGTTGGTAGGTGTGTGGAAGGTTCTAGAAGGTAGGTGTGTGGAAGGTTCTAGAAGGTAGGTGTGTGGAAGGTTCTAGAAGGTAGGTGTGTTGGTCCACAACTACGTGACATAATAACAGTTAGGTAACTAGTCTCCGAGTAGTGACTTAATAAGTGTGACCAGTGACGTAATAAGTGTGACCAGTGACATAATAAGTGTGCACTGACCAGTGGTCAAGTGATGTAATCATGAGGTCACTGACCAAAGGTCAATTACTAGGTAGCAACTAGTGGACAAAGGTCAATCTCCAGGTAGCAACAGCGCGTGCAGAGGTCAAATGTTACGTAATAATTACGTAAGCTAGTGGGGGGGTTGTATCTGACGGGCTCACATCCTACTACTAACAAGGACTACAAAAACAAAACTAATAATAATTTTTTATGGATGATAGTTGAATCCGCATGTCAGCTTCTGCGTTTAGTTTATTGCGGTATTTGATTTTCGTCGACGCGTAAGATGAAAATCCAGACTCACACATATAGGTAGTAGCGAAAGGAATAAGTATATTAACTGCTTTCTTTGATACATTTGGATATTCTTCTTTAATAGAGCACCAGAAATCCGACAAAGGTAGTTTTTCAAATTTTAACTGCAGTGAGGAATCCGAAATTATATCAATAAAAGCTTCATATTCATCAACTGTGAATTCTATCGGTTTTTGAATGACTTCAAAAGATTTTCTGACCCATTCATTTATTTTTAATTTTTTTATTATGGTCATCTGGGAAATATTGGTTGACACAATTTAATATACCCACCAAATGTTCACAGATTTCACCACACAATCCCGACATATCATTTTCTCCAATCTCGCCATCAATTTCATTATAAAAATCCATTAGTGTTGGGAAGCAATTCAAATCATGAGTTCGAGAACAAGTAATCCAAAAGTCTAATTTTTTTATAAAAGCTTCAATTTTATCGTTGGCTGTAAATAAAGTCACTTTTTTCCTTGAAGTGAGAGATTCACTTCGTTTGTTTTTGAAAAAATGTCAGCCAAGTACGAAAGTCGAAACAACCATAGTTTATCTGTCAACCTTTGTTGTAAATTCATCTCGTAAAGATGCCAATTCACAACGCAACTCGAACAGTCTTAAAAGTACCTTGCCACGGGATAGCCATCGCACCTCGGTATGTAAGAGTAGATTTTTATGAATACTGCCCATATCATCGCAAAGAATTTTGAAAAGTCGTGTTTTCAAAGGTCGCGATTTAACAAAATTGATTATTTTTATTGCCTCGTCAATGACATTTTTCAATAAAATTGGTTTTTTTTACTGCAAGAGCTTGACGGTGAAGAATGCGGTGGCTATTGGTGCTGTTTAGTGCTAAATTTTTATTCTTCAGGCAGCTCCAACAGTCTTACCTACCATTGTTTTAGCACCATCAGTGCATATATTAATAGTTTTTCCAATCTAATCCATTGTTCTCAACAAAATTATGCACGATGTTGAAAATTTCTTCGCCTGTAGTATAGCTTTGCAATGTTTCACATAATAAAAGATCTTCTTCAATGGAATCAAGATACTGATATCTTACAAATACAAGTAATACTGCAAGTCCAGCCACACCTGTAGACTCATCCATTTGCAGAGCGAAATTACAATACTTTAAGCGAGATATTAATTCATATTTGACGTTGGCTGCTAAATCTATAATACGATGTGTTACTGTGTCATTGGATAACTGTACTGTAGAAACTGCTTTTGCTGATTTTTCATCAAAGAGGCGTTTAGCAATATCAATTGCACAAGGTTTTATTAATCTCTCACCTATTGAATAGGCTTCGCCTACTGAAGCAATACGATAACTAACAAGATATGATGCTTTAAAGGTTTCAATTTTAAAATAAGATGCTAACAAGATAAGTAGTTTTTTCATTCACAGTTTTAAAAGTTGAAACAAGTTTTGACCTCGTAAGAAATCATCTCGTTTACGCATGAAATATTCAGTTTTTTTAATCTTTATATTCTGCATGTACAGATTCCAAATGACGGCGCATCTTTGCAGGCACCATAGGACTATTTGGAAATATTTTTGCACATAAAACACATTGAGGTATATTATTAGCATCTACAAATCCAAGAGATAAATAACTTTCGTCATATTTTCGTTTCTTAGTCATGGTTTTGCGTAGTTTACTGGTGACAGGTTCTTCATTTTCAGTAACTATTTGCATGGTTTGAGTAGCAGAGGAATCAGTTTTCAGTAAAATATCTGTTGTCGTTTTCTCAATATTTACGGACGCACGTAATCCAAATGATTGTTCATTTTTTTGCTGTCTCTTTAATTAGTCAAGGATCCATGGTTAATGATTTATTTATATTTAAAAATGATTAAAATACAAATTATAAATAGATAGGTACATATTTCAGTACATTTTACTTTCTATATGTTGCATATACACCAGCAGCAACATACTGAACAAGCATAAAATATTTCAAGTACCGTCCATATAAAATTTTGTTTAATTTTCGTTCTCTTTCCTTTTGCTTTCCTTCTTAATTTTTTGTTTTTGTTTTACGTATAAAACCATTCAAATTATACTCAAAAAAATGGAAATTTCTCAGAGAGAATAATATGAGTGTTTTTTATAAAATAGACATAATTTTCAATTGAGTGATTTTTGATTTCCAGACAAGAATTGTAAAAATTAATTATTATTGCAAAGAGGAAAGGTAAAAATAAAATTCTAATTTTTTCGCGGAACCCTTGGAGTAGCTTCGCGGAGCCCTTGGGCTCCGCGGAGCACACTTTGAGAACCGCTGTGTTATATTGTTGGCAATAATAACATTGCTTACATTTTATCGTCATATTAATTCTTAATGATTGATAAAAATATGAAATAACTAAACTAAAATGTACTGAGTTATTGTTGAGTACAACATTGGGATAAATTAAAAATTTATTTTCCCGCGGAATGTTAGGATATTTTGCTCAAACTACCAATATGAAATACACAATTTTAAAAGATCTTCAAGAATTAAACTATTATTGTAATTTTGCGACTTTTCCAGAAACAATTCTCATTATCTCTGAGGCTAGTAATGCTAGAAGATGGAAGTAAAATAAAAATTTTGAAATTAAAATATTAAATAGTAGGGTACAGCAAATATAGGATAAGCATGGAAACATGGCAATTCGATGATTTTCTTCTTAAGATAACTCCAATTTATGACAATTTATGATCATTTCAAATAATTCATTTGTTTATTTTATCTATTACACAATTTGTGATTATTTGTTTATTTATATGATTTATATAATGGGATAATTTTTATTTTAATATATGTGATCATGTAATAATTTTTATATATTTACAAAATATACATTTGATTATCTCTCGCCTTAGATAAATAGATATAAGTATATTGTATAACATAAAGCTCTATATTCAGCCTTTAAAAACAAATTATATTTATATTTTAATAAAATTAATTAATAATCAATAAAACACCCTCTAAGTGCTAATTAATTATAAATTTTTATTTTTGTTGTTAACGCAAACCATCCTTTGAAAACATGGCACTTAGAAGAAATTTCTGACACTTGAGTATCTAAATAATAAAATTAAACAAGACATTCAAGTGCTTATAAAACAACTAGCATAATAATAATAATTGAAGCGATGCGTCATTAGGAGCAAGAGAAATCCACTTTAAGTGTCAACAAAAACAAAAAATTGTAGTATATTAACTGAGAGAATTCATAGTCGAACCGAACCACCCAAAAATTTGTAAGCTATGAAGAATTATAAATTCATTAATCGATATTGCAATACAATTTCGAGCATACAAAAACCCATAACCGAACTCAGGTAATAGCAAGTAGAGACATAGAAATAGAAATATACCAGATTTTTGTTTGAATTTTTATCAAAGGTAAACATTTTATCCTTGTGTATAGTTTTTATATTAAATAAAGCTTTCGAAACTAGTTTTTGTAGGAACTTTTGTGAAATTATTCAGATAATAGTGTTATTTATTGATGTTAGTCACTGCGAAAGCTGTAAGTTATTTATTTTCTGGAAATTTGTAGAGCTCAATAGAGTTTCCATTAATAAAAAACAGGATAATAGAAATGAATGTTATGTAGTGCGGTGCTTTGACAAATAAAAAATAAATTTAGAGTATGCTTAATGTAGAAATAATATTTACAACTTGAATTTTGTTGCCATTTGATTAGTTTAGAAAGAATGTATTGAATTTTCGTTTATCTTTTGTAAATTTTGTTGATATTTCTTTTGATTATAGATCTATTAAGTTCCGTTGTTATTTTGGGTGTAACTTTTTTTGTCTGTTGTTGGTAATTTGTTTTTTTTATTATTTCCCGATTTTACTTTTCTTGTTTATAATAGTTTTTTAAAGTTATTCTTTTATATTTACAATTAATTTAGCTTGAAAGTTTGACTTTTCTGTTGGAGATTTTACCGGATTTGCTTTAGAAAGTTTTCAATTCAAACCTGTGTACTTTTTTCCAGTATTCGTGATAATAACTGGTTTTGATTTTGATGTGTTCATTGAGTCGTGTTCGGAATGTTTTTTATGTTTCTCCAACGTACTTGTGCAAGTGGTTTGATAAATAATGTTTTTCGAAAAGCAAAAACATTTGTTGGAAGATTGGCAGAGACAATCTCATTGATAAAGATCTGATGTTAGAGATTTTTGAGATTTACGGAGTTGTGATTTCAAAGGTGCTGAAGTGGTGAAGATCGGGGGAATATGGACTCGTGAATCATTATTGAGGATGAAAAATCGGATTGTATAGCATGTCTTGTTGTTGAGGAAGAGGAAGCGTAGGTAAATTATTTGTTTGTCGTGGTCTTTCGTCTGTGTATTGTAACTATTAGAACCGTATTCAGTTAAAAAATAGTTTTCGACAAACTTAATTGGTTAGCCATTTTGCAAAAAAAAATTTTGAAGATTTTGAGAGTTTCCTGTTTTTTGTTATATCGGAACATTTCTTATTGCTCATTTTCTCTTTCCTATTAGTAACACAATTTTTCTTTGTATTGGAAAGTGACTTTCCCAAGAATATCTCCACTTTGTAGAATAAATTTATGTTGAATGTGAGCGTGTCTGGTCCTCCTGAGGAACTTATCTAGCGTTGATTGTATATTTGTGTGAGTGAAGTTTCTATGTGATAATATGACGTCGAGAGGTACCATAGAGACTTTGAATATGTCGTCGATGTATCTTTTCCAAAAAAAGAACTTTATTCCAAATAAATGACATAATCATAGATTTAATGTGATTCATAAAGAAGATAGCTCAACTTGGCGAAAGATTGTTACCCATAGCTAAATCATGAACTTATTTAAACGGTTTTCCTTCAATTTATACAGTGTCAGGGTTTATAGCCAGTTTGATAATTTCTTTGAAGTCTTCTTCAGATAAGTCTGCAAAATCTATTTCGCCTTTAAAGTTTCGAAGGAAGCTGTGATCATGAAGAAATTGTTTTCACCAGTTTGAGGGATTGACCCGTAAAGATTTGAGATGTCAAGGGATCCCCATAAATACTTTTGCTTTGATTTTGTAGAAAGCTCTAGGTTTGAGATTTCGCAAATAAATAGGTTTGTGTTTTTGAGATGATAAGAGACATGGTTTAACAGATTTTTGAGGATTTCAGCAAGAAGATTTGAGAGAGTTGTGGAAGGAGTATCTATAGCAAGGGGTGTACCTTTTAAATGATCTTCATGATCTTTAGGTAACATGGTCATGTTACTTGGTAAAGGTTCACTACAGTTGCATTTCAAATGTAAATCACAACACAGAGTTTTTAATCATCTGAACCTTTTCCTTTTTTAGAGTTTGTGTTCATTTTTCACTATACGTTGTGTTTGTGTGTTAAATTTATTTTTTCTTTTACTTTCGGACGTTTTATAATAAAATTTGTTATTCATTCTAAGAAATTACATCACCACAAAGGTAAGTATATATGTCCTGTAATATATGTTTATGGATTTTTTCCTTTTATTATAGAAGTTGAAACAGATGTAAGTAATGGATATAATTTTGAACATATAAAGATACTGAAAATAAAAATGGACGTACGTATTGGTGCGGCACAAAGTTTCAGTGTTTCAAATGCAAAACCACATAGATAACAGAAGTATATTGAACAGTAATCAACAATGAGAAGGGCCAAATCCATGAAGGTAACATGAAAGTGTAACTCACATGTAAAGCTTTTACAGAAATGAAGGATAAAATGTGTGAAATATCATTAAAGCCGGGAGCCGTTATAGGATCTGTTTCAAGAAATACATATAATTACGTATTGAGAAAACGGGTATACGAATCCAATATCAATGTATATGAAATTATTTGACTGCTTTGGTTCTCATACTAAAGTTGATGTTGTATAAACCTTTGATCTTCTCTCCGGTGATATTGATGGTAAACATGAATTTATATCGGAATTGCTGTCATACTTCGAACATACTTAAATTCGTAGTCAACATCGAGCTGGAAGATCTTTAAATTATGGGCCAAGTATTTTCTCGGTGCATTGCTGGAATCAAAACTAGGCCTTGCTCGACTATAGTTTAGAAAGCTTATTTCAATATTATCACCTATTTTTAGATGGTATCTTAATGGACATCTAGAATCAGAAAGCGAAATTTTACAGGATTTAACTGGAGTTCAGAAAATTCAAAGAAAGAAGAGTAGGGAATTGAAATAATGTGTGACATGTGCAGTTAATATGTATTTATCTGCCGTCATGTTGTAGCATTTACATGCCATGGCTCATCTGTCTCGATAAAAGTTAATTATTAAAATCAACAATGTTTTACCATATTCTTGTATAATGTTCAATTTTTTAAGTTTGCCAATGATTATTATTTTTATACTTATATAATTATTGGTATAGTTATTGATGTGATTAAGTGCCATTTGATTATCTGTCGTGTGATTAGTTGTCACTGTGAATACATATCAATGCACCCAGACAAGGAGATTATAAAGCTTGGAAGTCGTATATCAACTTGTATAGTACAAAGGTGAATTACGTGGGCTTTCAACCAGTTGATTTCAAGAATTTGAATATCTCACATAAAAAGAAAATGCCAAAAATTCAAGGTTGAGGGCTTTTGATAGACTCTCTATAAACGGACTAACACAATATATCATCATTTGAATTTGGTTCCGTAAAAACATTATTTCACAAACAGCTGATTTAATTGAAAAGAGAAACTGAATATACTTGAAAAACAGAGGTTCTTAGAGGTAAATAGGGCATCAAATCCTGGGTACCCGAAAAATGGGTATACCTCTTATTATCAAACTATAAAAACCAACTGTCACCTATCTATATATTACTTATAAAATAGCTATGGTTTATCTTCTGTAATCCTTTGTTGTTAATATAACTTTGTTGTTGTGATTTATATGTAAATTATCCCATAGCAAATGCGTATAGATAAGGGTACTTTAAATTTTGGTGAGTTCCCGAAGGTCTTATTACGTTGTGATTTGCTTTGCTTGCTTGCTTTTCTGTAGAATAAAATCTTTGATGAGAGTCCGTATCCCAAGAAGATTATACCATCCATATCAATAATATTGAAAGGGTTTAGTGGGGTTCAAAAGAGAAATTACCATTGGGTTTATGCATCATTATTATTAAAACACATGTTGAAGAATGTTGATTAATAGAATGTTTGAAGCAAAAAAATTTATTTCCTGATTAAATAAGATAATAATTACATTAAATAATTTAAAATATTTATTCTAACCCCTTAACACACATGCCCGAGCGTAACTCGAGTAAGTGTTACAGGTAAATTTGTGCATGCCCGAGAGAGAGACTCGTGTATACGAAATATAAAGTTTTGTTTAAGATTCACTAACGATTATGTCTCGGGCAGTGTAATAAATTTATCAATAATAAATTATCAATAAATTATCAATGATAAAAAAATGATTTATTTTTGCCGTTGTATAGAAAAACGTGCGTTAAGGGGTTAAGATTATTCTCCCCCCCCCAAAAAACATAACTGCTACCAAAATTTCTGTGCATAGATATCAGTTTTTCTTAAATTTTCTCAGACTTGCCTTTCCGGTGCCAGTACCGAGAACCGTGATGGAAAAAACCCAATAGCGAACGGTCCGGTACTCGATGCCTTAGTGGTAAATGTTTATTCTCTTAATATATTATGGAATTTCGGAATAATTTATGAATAATTTAATAAATAAAATGTGACGGAAGTGTAGGAGCAATGAGACGCTCATGAATTGCATTTGACGGGTTCAGATTTCTGATATAAGTTTTAGTGAAGCGCATCATTCGTTGATGGATATTGAAGATCCTGATCAAAGTGATGATATTTTGTTATTTCGTTTCAAATCCTCAGAAATTAAATAAAAATTGAAGAGACCACAATGATATCCGAAAAACCAGTCAGCAATGGAAATTTTGAAGCCAGCAGGTCAAAATATGACACCGGAAATAGAAACAGTCAAAAGTAATGTTAGAAAATATTGTCTGCTTACGCCACAGGTCGACAATAATTTTGAACATGTCATTATCGGTGTTTCACTATTAAAATTTATTGGACAATTTACTTACTAAATAATTACATTTTTAAATTTTTCTAATTGTCCTTCTTCAAATAGTATGTCTACTAATTTTCCGGTTGTCGTTTAATTGTCCTAGGTGTTTTATTGAGAGGTGAGCTGCCAAATTTCGAACAACCGGCACGCGATTATTTCAAAGAAGAAAAAAGTTAAATGAGTACATTATCTTCATTTATTTTTGTACATCAGTGTTTCCCAAACGTTTGGTACTGTGTACCTCCTTGATCATTTTCATTATACAATGTACACCTTTGCTTTAAAATTTAATATATAATGATTAAATTTTTCTGGTTAATATCTAAAATTAAAGTTGAAATAGAATTATTATTATGAAACAGAGGAATAGATTTATAAAATAATTCTAAAAATAAATTTAAAACGAAGCGATTTACATTTTAATTACATTTATATAAAAGATTTACTTGATATTTTGATTTTTAAACTTAGTTTATTTCTAAAAATATGTTATTGATTCAAAAATATAAACAATAAATAAAAAACAAGATTATATTTATATTTTTCTATATTAATAAAATTTGAAT